>JAPEVF010001126.1:0-13560 GCA_029747585.1 Pleurotus djamor | reverse complement strand
CTCCAGTTCCTTCATGGTGTTCTGTTAACAGTGAATAGTGTCTTGATAGGTTTCTGTTAACAGGATATATACTCTTGCTGGATCCCTGTTAACAGCCCCAGTTCCCTCATGGGTCTCTGTTAACAGCGAGTTCTGGCCTGCTGGGTTTCTGTTAACAGCCATGCTCCCTTGATGGTGCTCTGTTAACTATATTCACACCCTTGTTGCGTTTTGTTAACAGAATCTTGTTGGGCATCTGTTAACAGACCAGAGGGCTTGTTGGACTTTTNGTTAATAATCCTTGCTGGGCTGAATTAACTACATTTTGCAACAACTGTTGGAATCTGTTAACTCAAGTAGCAGGGATTACTGTGTATTTGCAGTCGTACTCCCAACCTCTCCCAACGCATGTTTCGCTTCTACATTGTCCTTTCCCGTTATCTGCCGCATGTATACCCATATTCACGTTCTCCCTTCGACAGACCTATACACAACGCAACTGATTGCTGGCTTGCTCCCCCCGGCCATCCGATTTCGCTGTCCCACCAACCCTAGTCCCTTGACGCGCTCAGAGTCCTATGCTCTCTCCCTTACGCCGTCATAAGGAGTACCGGAAGAACTGCGGAAACCCGGTATATTCAATACCCAGGTGCGTCAACCTCCGCTCTCCCTGTATCCTCCTTCGCCAGCCTCTCAGCTGATCCATCTCCCTCCAGTGTTTCTACCTACCAACATTGGGGGCTCCATTCGGAAGCTGGCCTGATTTCGCTGGTCGGTCCATCATGGTCTCGATAACTCTGTACGAACTCGTGTTCTATTCCTGTTTATTCCATCGTTCACGTTGCCGATTCTTTAGGGACCCTACCTTGAGCAGAGACCGTATCGGTAGCGCTCCGTTTAGTACCCTCCGTATCCTCGAAATCCAGAGTTGCGTAGCAATCCTTTCTCACTTGCTACTCGCTGTATGCCCGTACCAATGTTCCTGTCCCCGTGCATACACGATGGACATTCACCGTACCGGTGATCTTACTTATATGATGGACACTTCCTTACTTGCCTTCCTCACCTCTCATTTTTCATTTTTCATTCCTCGCTTCTCCAGTTTGATTTCCTCTCTATCGTCTCTCAGTTTTCATTTCTTGAACCTTATTTTTCGGTTCTCGTTTTTCGGTTCTCATTTTTCGGTTCTCGGTTCTCAGTTCTCGTTTCTTGTTTCTTTTTTTTGTCTTTCCTGGGGAAATATGCGCAAGAAAGGTGCCTTCGGCACAGGATGGATCATTTGGACTAGTAGATGAAACGGAGGTGTACTGCTTGTTTCCTGCTTCTCGTAACAGCTGTTGCCTTAAACGGTCTCGTCAATGATTTGGATTCAACCATGGAGACCACTGGGTCATGCATACTCGACCAGCAGTAAAGTGGAACTGTCCGAATACACGTACTGTAGAACGCGGTAGAGTAGAGTCCGAATGTAGGTAAGTACGCGTACGTCCAGAGTCTCGGTGTACCCTACACATGAAAGGTTTAGAATGTACAAGAGTACGAACGCGAGGTATAAATGAGAAAAGTGTCCGTCCGAAATGGAAGAGAGGGCACAAGGGAATACACGGACAGGGGGAAACAATCAAGTCCATACGACAGCTGGCAAGAAGTGTGTATGTCGCCAGGGAAGGTACATCCGTGTCAAGGACATATTGATGAGGTGTTACATTCCCCGTAGTGGGTTATGTGGAGCCGGGGTAGGGACGCCCTTCCCAAAGGAAGAACCACGCAGAGCAGATCGTGGATAATGAGAGGTACTGATGCTGGATACCAAGTGGAGAGGGCGTCCATGATCTCCTAATGTCGTCGAAGACTAGGTTTGTCTTGGTGCTGATGAGCGTAACTAGACAAAAGCGGGAGCGTTGTGGAATCTGCATGATCGGAGGAGCGCCGTATGCGACCTCGAAGCTTCTTTGAGACCGAGCTGACCTCCAACCTCCCTCAGCATCTCCATCAACTTGAGCTTCAAGATCCCCAAAAACCGGCTCTCAACCAACCCATCCCGAAGGGGTGCAAGCTGACTAGCTGGACTGAGTCATGGACATTTGGGGGTGATTCCTATAGCCAGCATGGATGCGCGAGCGTCAATGGAAAGCTGTGGTATAGAATCTGGGGAACGGGTCAGTCCGCGAGAGAAGGGAAGACAGAACGGGAACGTTCACGCACCATGGCTTAGAGGGGAAGAGTTCTTCCAAGTAGCATTTATATCGATCATCCACGGCCCGACCAATCGAAGTGATAGGCTCAAGCAAGCATCCAAGCGGGTAGGAGCAAGCCGAACTGGGGGTGGGACATCGACATTCATCCAGCGGGGAAGCTATTGCTCCAGGCCAACCGAAATCTGTGCGGACAAGAGGGGTATGCATTCCTCCGCTCTCATCCCCCATCGCCGTTTGAATGAGGAGTGGAGAGAAGGTACAAAGCCTTGTGGAAGGACCCGTACATGGACATGTGTGGCTGGACACCTGAGGTGGATGCAGCGTCTGTGCGGAGGTCGATGGTGGTAATGTTTGTAGCACAGGCGATGCCGGATTTGAGAGGTCGACCGGTACGTTGTTGAGAACCCGCTTTCTTCGTCTGGCTCTAGCGAGTTCGACCAGGAGCAGCTTGAAGGGAAAAGGCGTACGTTCGAAGCTTCCAAAGCGAACAGGTTTCCGCTGACGAACCCTCGCGGTAGTGAGAGCGTTGTAGCCCAGTCTTCAAGGTACTTCAAGATAAGCTTCCTCTACTCAACATCTACCCTGACTCAAACCGCTCGAAAAAACCTGACCTGAACGATCCAACCTCTGCCATATTCCGACCCAAGACGAAAACGCGACGGAGGAGACAGGGAGGAGCTTAGCGGAGTGGCTCCTCCAGCCATAGGGCATATGTAGACCTATACGCATGTAGGATCGCGACATGGGAATAGAGGATGCCTATGAAGAAAACCCGCAGGGTCGTCAGTCGGAGAACCGAGAAAGATATAGAAACTTGTACGCACCAAGAATTGAGCGAAAAACCAGAGCCCAGTTACCAGCACCTTCGAGAATCAAGATGGCGAAAGACGGTGCAAGCAGCACAGCACCTTCAAGGAAAAGGACTATTTGGTCATGCTTGACTGTAGCCTCCGAAGGGATGGGCATGATCAAGCGCTCATATACATGCCCATTGACGTCCTTCCACTTGCCTTCAACTCTAATCGCCGCAACCTCAGCAGACGCGTTTTAACGCGTTTCACCCGGTAATGCTCCTCTATCTCCAAACTACTTACTCAAACAACATGCTTACATGCTCGAACTAGCAATCATTGACATCGATGAAACTTATATGTGCTAATTGATCAACGCCTATTGGAGGCATCGTGAATCAGCATAGGCCAGGGACGTGTATCACCACGCTCGCCTGTCAATCACTTCGCCTATGTTTTCGCGGTGCTTCCTGACATTTCATTTGCATGAAACCATATGGATCTGCCAGCTCGCGACGGCACACACATCAATGCATGATGCATTGATCTGGAGTAATCGCTGGCCTCGTCATAGCCGCCTTTAATAACCAATGCTCCAGGTGGAAATACTCAGATATTGATAGTTCCTGGGCTCACGAGATATATTAGCGTTTGCGTCTACATCAAGCAAGAATCTTTCATACACCTGCTGGCTTGGCTCACAATTAGCAGTGCGAGTCCGCATTTGTCTTGATCGATAACTGCCTCGTTCCTATGCTGTGATGTTTTCCATGCGAGACATACTTCTCGCGTATCCACAATCGCCCTTTTGCTATTAACCCCATCATCTTTTACCCAGGTTCTGACCTCCTTGCACGAACGGTGATCTCGTCTGCCGTCTCTTGATTTCTCCTCCTTACGAATCTGCCGTCTGAAATCTTAGCTGGTCATCCGCCATGTCATCGACACAGCCAACAATGCCCAGTCTACGGACGCCCGAAAACGCCAATCCCCTTCGACTACCAAAGCCCGCCACAGAAGACACCAAAAGCGCCATCCGCAGAGCTCTCTTTGGCTGCCCTCATCACGATCTACCGGGAAAGAGGAAGAGACGGAATCTCATCGTGAACATCGATGGGACTTTGAATCAATTCAGCATCAAGGTGAGTCGCTCCGTTTCATCTGACGTAGCCGCTGACGGTCCTCATGCGGTTCCCAATGCAGAGTACCAACGTCGTTGAGCTCTTCAGCCGGATTATCAAGAGTGGCGGCGACGTGGAGCAGCTGGTTTACTATAATAGCGGCATCGGCACCTACGCTTGACCGTCGTTTCGATCATGGAGCTACTGGAAACAAGTCATCTACAATCGCATCGATACCGCCATTGCTTGGTACGTCCCAGCTTGATCATCATGCGCCACCCTCCAGCTTCAGAGTCTGACATGGTTTGCTGTTAGGAACTTTGAGAAAATCATTCACGCAGCTTATAAATGGCTTTCCGAGAATTACGAGCCCGGCGACCGAATCTTCCTCTTCGGTATATAATCCATTTTAATGTGCTCTGGATGTTCCACGATCAATACTCGCACAGGTTTCTCAAGAGGAGCATACCAAGTTCGTGTTATCGCCGGTATGATCGAGAAGGTGGGTGTTCCCACCTCTTCTTTGGCCCCATTCTGATTGTTATACGATGCTTACTAGGTGGGACTGCTACACAAAGGCAACGAGAATCAAATTGCATTGTACGCTTACTTTGACTCACACTATTTCACTTTGTTCACGACGACTTCATAGCGCGTACGAACTCTACACGGCCTTGACGGCCCAGACTCGAGGACCGACCGCTGCTTTCCCTTCGACGGAGCCCACAGACGCACCAGGCGACCCTGCATCGTCGGAGATAGCATTCAAGGCTGCTCATCTACAGACGCAGGCAACCATCAGTCAAGAAGAGAAACTCTGCCGGTCGTTTAAGAGATCGCTGTGCCACGAAGATGTCAAGGTCCACTTCGTTGGAGCCTGGTATGTAATTCCCTCCATCTGTTTTCCAAGTAATTCCAACCAGAAATATTGTAGGGATACTGTCTCCTCGATTGGAGTTTTCAGAGGCAACTCTTTCCCTGAGACAGCATCCGGTATGGGCCACGTCTGCCACTTTCGTCACACTTTGGCACTGGATGAGCGTCGGGCAAAGTTCCAACCGGAGTACGTGAACGGCGGTCTCGGTCCCGATTTGGTGAACCCTACAGGTGATGTGAAGGAGGTTTGGTTCAAGGGGACACACTCAGATATGTAAGTACCATGATTTAGATGATCTCTTCGATGCGATTTTGAACATTCTCAGTGGTGGCGGTAACATGAAAAACGAAGATTTGAACAACTTCAGCGACTCGCTTCGATGGATGACCTATGAGGCGCAGTACTGTGGTCTTATGATCAAGCCGTACACGGGCAACTGGATACCAGTGACGCCGAAAGAATCACTGACATGGGTTTGGATGATCTTGGAGTTCATTCCTTTCGGGGCGCTCGCATATATCAACAAAGACAGCCTAACGTGGTGGTGAGTTTTCCGTATCAATGGTATTCACTAGTCCGCTCTGACTCTCTCTGATTCCGTCAGGCCGCATCTCGGACGACCCCGCAAAATCCAACCTGGACAACTTATCCACCAGTCCGTTTTCGGCTCGCTCCTTCCCAAACCCAACCTCAACAGCCAAATCGCCAAGGTTTCCGAGGTAAGTTGAGTAGCAATGGCTGTCGCCTCGTCTTGACCTGTTCACGTTTCCCCAATATCTCATTAGGCAATACCATACCGCCCGAAGGCACTCCTTTATCCGTCACTCGAGGTTTCAGACTGGACAGACCTCTTCACTGTCTACTCATTCGTTCCAGGGCTATCCATCATTGAGCCTGATCCTTTTCAGAATGCGTCCCATGTGCTTAGTTCACTGTCTCAAGCCTCCGATGCCCTTATGTCTGAGGAAGGTGATCAAGGATCTGCGCTGAATGCCCTCACTGCGAGCATACAGACGTTGCAGTCCTTTGTAAACCACCGTTCGTGGCCTTTTCTTCTCATCACTCACATAAGTCTAATCCCGATCATAGCAACACGACTATCATCACTATTAGAAGTTCACGACGCCGGGTATAGCTTGATAAAAGCAGTGACGGTTGCTGCAAGCAATACCACGGTGAAGCTGACACGAGAATCAAAGGAGACGTTGATAAGACTCCTTTCCTGCGCTTGGCCAGCGTCCCGAGAACTGCCTCCGGATTTCTACCGCATATCACCATCAACACTGTACCAGTGGGGCTCGAACATCCGAGACGCTCAACGCGAGGCATTTCTCAAAGTCATCCAAACGTTTGGTGAGGTGTTTGCTTATAACGCGAGAGCCGCCACTGACGGTCCCTGTTTAGCGTGTCTCGGGAGACTGTGGGGTGGTGAATGGATATCCAACATAGCTTTCTCGCAGACGGACGAGACAAAAATTATATTCACCTCAAGTCTTGACCGGGCGACCTCGACGTTGCTTTGGGATGGATCTATTGAACCGCCCAAAGAAATCGTCAAAGTCAAAGGGGGGNAATTCAACGATTTCACCTGATGGCACACACGTTGCAATCAAGGATGCGACCGATGTCAGCATCATCAACATCACATCACAGCCGCCCCTCGTCATTAAGGGTACCGACGTCGACCACGGGGGCGATATTTACTGTCTATGCTTCTCCAATAATAACCAACTTCTGGCGACTGGGTATCCGAATGGCTATATCAAGCTGTGGCGACGAGAGGATGACCAGTGGAAAGTGTTTGAGAGGTTTTACAATGGGGATGAGTGGATTCGGCAGCTTGCTTTCTCAAGGGACGACTCCAAATTGGTACTGGTTGCAGTACCTATGAAAGTATGGAATCTGGAAGACAAAACGATCGTTGCCTTGGGAGATTCCTTAGACTCGTGGTCACTCGCATGGAGTCCTTCTGGCTCTCATATCGCTGCTGGCACCGGGGACGGCATCTTGAAGATATGGAGCCCTGATTGGAGGACCATCAAGCATACCTTCAAAGCCCATGATTGTGGAATTCAGTGTGTAGCATTCCGTGATGATGAGCGAGTGCTTGCGACGGGGAGCGATGACCACAGAATACGGATTTGGAGGTGGGGAACCTGGGAGAAAAATTGGGAGTTCAACATCGGTGAATGGGTGTTGTCGGTTGCCTTCTCACCTGATGGGACGCGGCTCGTATCTGGAGGTTGGCAGGGTGCCCTCCATCTTTGGGACGTAGACATGGACACGGCAGACGGCGAGCCTATGGAGGAGATTGAACGCACCTACTCTCCTCGAATAAAGGTTACTCCTAGGACTCTATAGCCTTGATATGTAGAAGATCCAAGACGACCTCTCCCCTTCCACGAGTGACGAGAAAGGCGCGATTTTGGTCGGTCTTCGTCCTTTATTTCCCACTGTTTGTGGTTCTTGGTTGTAGAGAGGACTACTTCAGCGTCAACGGCGATTATGACAGCTCACTGACTTAGTTGAGTACGCCAGCATATAAGCCATCTATCCACATATTAGACATAGACAAATGAGAATGAAGTAGGCAACTGTGCGAATGTCCATAGAGTATGCGAAGTAACGACAGGGGATGAAGAATGCTAACTAGATTGAAACGGGTCCGTTCTCGACAAAAGATCAGGATCCCAGAGAGAAGTATACTATCCATCGTAATCCGAGATCGCTTTAGCGGATCACCGAGACTGCGTAACATCTTCCTGACTCAAAAACCGTTCGGAACGAGGTAGTCATTGATTCAAGATTGGTTCCCCGATGGCAGTGATAGATGGGATGGTTTGGAAAACCAAGACATGCTGAGCATCGCTGACAACCTTCTACGGCAACGAAGACAAACGTATGGAGCCGTTTTTGCGTGAGAGGGAAGGAACGTCCGGACGGGGAGCGCGTTGAAATGATGCGCTGGGACGTATGGACGGCATCGTCCATCTTATAACGTGGTGGGTGAGGAATTTGCTGGGACGTGGTCCATAGCCCGACCGGCAGCGACTTTGGTCTTTATCGTACACATTTATCCTCCCATATCCCTTCTCCTAGCGAGCTAAACATGGGCATAGAGACCGGAGCAGACATTTGTCTGCCCAAAATGGAGCCTCGTGTCAAACGAGAGCCAATATGCGCGTCGCTTGGCCGGAAAGCACAGGGATGGCACAGTGGTGGCTAGTGAGCTGGTAGTGTGGAATGACAGAGGAACTGAGCTGCGAATGTGGGTGGTTGAAGAGTTGCTTCTTGTGCACGACTCTGATATGACGAAAAGACAGGAGTTTGCTTGAGGGATAGGTCAACCATGCGCGGTGGGATCTCGTGATTGCAGTAGCTTCGTGATCCAACCTTAAAGCTTCTTCAAGACCATTTCCCTCCAAACGTCCCCCAACCTTACATCCCCACAGACCCAAACCTTCCCAAAACCAGGCCATAAACCGTGCAAGTGTGGCGTTGACGAACAACTCTGGAGCACGGAAAGCTTCCAGTCAGGTCTGATCATGGGCTATTCTATAGCCAGCACTCATCAAAGAAGCCGTTCTGGAGACTGTGACGCAAACAGGTCAGATAAAGGCTGAGGTTGGATGGGGGGGGCACGGCTCACGCATCATTAGGTCACGTAGAGATCAGCGACTGGTTGACCCATGAGCTACGCGTTGGCAGACTCGACTAGATCATAGCTCGTATTCGTCGGAGCAAACATCATCTAAAAGRAAAAAAGGCAAAACCCAGTGAGCCAAAATGAAGGGTTGAGTCGGGGCATAGGTCGCGCACCAGAAGTCCTTAGCCAGCTAGTCCCATCCTTCCGGCTAGAGCATGAAACTTATGAGAAACCAAAGCTTGAGATGGGGAAGCCTCCAAGTACGAAGCAGAGGGACATGCAAGGGACATGGGCGTACAAGAAAAAGAGGTGTGTGCGCATGTTTGTCTGCGGCTTCTGCGCTCGTTGCAACATCGCTCACCGGCACTTTTCTCCTTGTGCTCACGTCTCAATGAATTTTCAGCCCAAACATTTCATCGTCTCGCGCTCAAAGCCCCTCCACATTGACCTTCTCACGAGAATTCAAATCAGTCTGAATGTTGAATTCAGCAATTTCGACTTGAGTCTCATTTAGATTCCTACACAGTTGTCCTTGACTATTTTCTGGGACCTGAGCTTGGGGCTCCGTCCGACTAGAGCCGCAAAGGGTCAAGCATGAATACAGCTGAGCTCGCACTCTCTTTGAGAAAGCGTAGAGGTGCTCCCTTGCTTCAACACTTGAATCCACTGATTCGATTCTTGCAAGACAACTTCCCCTTCGCGACTAGACTCGCGCGCTGAATGTTCCCATCACGCAGCTTAGCGCATCAACATAATCTCTGACCGCTGTTCATCCTCCGGCTGGAGTTACCTCATCAAACCTGTTTCCATCTGCTCGACCCCACCTTTCTGTGCCATCTCCTCTGCTCTAGACATAACCCTCGATCAACACGGACAGGCTTTTTTGAGCTCTTTGCAGTGCTTTCCCTTTGGTCACCATCATTCTCATACGATGTGTTCCACATCGACATGCCCATCAATGGCATCAATCAGTAACAGCCTCTGAGCAGTGATACTCGGCGTTGCCCAAGTACTAGAAATATGCTGTCTCGACACCTCCCCATTCATCCAAACTTCCCACTGGCTTCTCCTGATATGTCAATGCCTAGGTTGTATGACGACACTCCTCAGGCTTCCCAGCCGAAGCTAGAAGAACACAACGAGAAGACTCTGCATGAAGTGCATAGATTATTCTTGTTTCACGAAATCAACAAGGTGCCCTTCGACTGCCCCCACGGCACTGAGCGTGGCCGAAACTTGGTTGTGTGCATCGACGACTCGGCAAATCAATTCAGCTCACAGGTATGTCCTTCTCTGTCTTGGACTCTCTCATGGGTGACATGTTGGGTTCATTCACAGGGTAGCAATATCCTCGAGATTTACAGTCGGTTGGTTGAGCTCACTGGTGCTCAGCTAACTTTCTACAACAGCGGGATCGGACCACATGTCACGCTCCGTGTGACTGCCCCTTTGGGAACCCCGGTCACGTGACTAGCCCCTAGCCCCTGTCCGGGATTCAGCGGATGTTTTGGCGTTCACTTATGTACAAAGTCTCATTGTTCACTTTAGCCGCGCCTCATGCTACACATGAGGCACTCAGTATATATAGTAGCTATTCTTGTCCATTGCTCCTCAGTTCGAATATAAACGTTTCTTCCCTCTTCCTTGCGGGATTCGTCCCTCGCTCCTCCTTCGTCCTTGCGAATCCCAAATCCCGGACACGAGAGTGCCTGTGGACACAACACTGCTCCTCAGTCGTTGTTGTCGCAAGTCCGTCTCTTTGTTCCTGAACGCCGTTCGTCGTTCATTCGGATTCATCCTCTCCTCTCTCACGACCAACACCGTTTGAATCCCGCTCCCCCCNTGTCTCTCGGGATTGGGTTCTAACACCACATGAAAAACCTTTGTTTACATCTTGGAAGTACTACAAGCAGGTCTTTGATCATACAGTTAATGCCGAAATTGCTCAGTACGTCTTCGCCCTGTCTCATGTGATCATGAGGTGTAACCCGAATACATTAGGAACTTTGAGGGGATTATCCATGCCGTATATAAATGGCTTTCAGAAAATTTTGAGCCCGGTGATCGTATATTCATGTTTGGTGAGATCCCCTGATCCCTATAGTGCAATTTCGTCTTGATGGCCTCACTCTACTAACTCTGAAGGCTTCTCACGAGGTGCATACCAGGTTCGCGTTGTCGCTGGGATGATCGACAAGGTGAGCTGTCCCTTCGGCAGAGACATACTCAATAGCCAATGTGTAGGTTGGTCTTTTACACAAAGGAAGTGAAAACCATATCCCGTCGTAAGATCTACTGTCCCTCCAATAAACAACTGAACCGTTAACTCACCTTTTAAGCGCGTATGAGCTCTACACTTCGGTTGTAAGGAAATTCAAGCATGATCAAAACACCAAAGGTAATAATGTGGAGAGGAAGGATATTCTCTGCTGTCAGTTCAAGAGTAAACTATGTCATAAAGATGTAAAGGTGCACTTCATTGGTGCATGGTGCGTACAGAGTATACTTTGCTAAAAGTCTGCTTTTTCCCATTCCAACCAACCACTCAGGGATACCACCCCATCAATTGGTCTCCGCGGTGAACCACTGCCTGAAACTGTGTCCGGGATGAGACATGTGTGCTCCTTTCGGCACGCGCTGGCTTTAGACGAGCGACGTGTCAAATATGCGAGCAGCGGCTGTGTCATACGAAACAATACTCAAAGTGACGCAAAGGAGGTCTGGTTCGCAGGAACACATTCTGATATGTACGCCCCTCGTTTCCGTGTTTCCCTATGCTCTCAAGTTTCTTAATTTGACATTCCGCCATTCCAGTGGTGGAGGGAATATTGTAACTCCCAATCTCCCAAACTTCAGTCCATCACTTCGATGGATGTTGCAAGAAGCAATGAAGCGAGGCCTTCATCTGAAGCCTACCATGAAACATTGGGAGCCGCTTCCACTCGCCAAGTCACTTGAGTGGTTCTGGCATCCCCTTCAGATTTTACCTATTCGGGCTTTGTCTCATAAAAATGGAGATAGCTCAGCATGGCGGTGCGTGTTTTGGGTTGAAATCCAAGTGGACAGTGGACCAATGCTTGCATAGACCGCATTTATACACTGGTAGACGTATACAACAAGGGCAACAAATACACCACACCGTATTCGCACAGCACCAGATCTCTGATCGTCGGTATCGTCCCGGAGCAACACCACCATCCGGGTCCAAGAGCTGGGGAACTTTCTTCGAAAAATGCGAGTTCTCCACGGATAATCCCCTTCTTGAGTTTGACGCCTTCGAGAATGAGGCCGTGTTCCTTTCTTCACTAGAGGATGCCTGCGCAAATATATCAAGCAATAACAATGTCTTGTCCAAGACGGTTACCAAATACACACATTCCATGCTAGCACTTTGTTCTTTCTTTGAAGCCCACGGTGAGTTCCTCACTAATGAGAGTAGAGTCATCACTAATCTTTTACTCATCCCACAGCCTCACGACAAACATCTATCAACGAGCTTCATAATATTGGGACGGTCCTCCTCTCTGCCCTTGATGTCTCGCTGCGATACCAAAATGCCACCACCGGAATCAACGCACCGAATTTAAAGCAGTCGCTGCTCCGACTTCTCGCAGCGGTAAACCTTACACAAACAACAGACGGATATTGGTTCAAGCCCTCTGACGTTCGACGCTGGATGGGACCAATCCCCGCTAAATATAAGCCCGCTTTGTTCAATGTTGTGAATCATTTTGGTACGCGCCCAACTTGTATATGGATCCAGCTCACGAATAACCGCGCATAAGCAGCATGTATCAATCAGCATTCAGGCGGATATACTCCAAATGTTGCCTTCTCTCGGTTGGATTCAACGCATATCGTATTTACCTCAATTATTGGCGAGAATATGGCTGTATCGATTTGGGACGGATCCATTCAACCTCCGAAGACCATCCTCAATGTTCCAGGAGAGAGGTCAACAATTTCCTGCGATGGTTCGCACATTGCCGTTGGGGACCGACGGAATGTTAGCATAATCGACACCACTACAAAGCCGCCTCTGGTCATCAAAGGTGTTGACAACGAGGATCCCAATGGCATCCGTACTCTGTGCCTTTGCAACAACTACGAAACTCTCGCAACGGGAGATATGCCAGGCCGCATACAGCTGTGGCGATGGGAGGGAGACAAATGGAAGGTGTTCAAAAGTTTCAAAGCCTCGCACAACGAGATCTACTGTCTTGCTTTCTCAAGGGACGGCTCAAGGCTGGGGATTCTAGTGCTGTTTACATGTATCAAAGTATGGAGCTCGGAGGCTGACGCACTGATCAAGCTGGACACTTCTCGCCATGTGGTGTCATTTGCGTGGAGCCCTTCTGGAGGCCATATTGTTTCTGGCACCAGTGACGGCATCGTCAAGATTTGGAGTGCTGATCGGAGACAAATAGAGCACACTTTCAAAGCCCATGATGATTGGATCAGGTGTCTGACATTCCAAGATGACGGACAGGTCCTTGCAACAGGCAGCGATGACCGCAGGATACGGGTTCAGTAATCCCTGCTACTTGAGTTAACAGATTCCAACAGTTGTTGCAAAATGTAGTTAATTCGGCCCAGCAAGGATTATTAACAAAAGTCCAACAAGCCCTCTGGTCTGTTAACAGATGCCCAACAAGATTCTGTTAACAAAACGCAACAAGGGTGTGAATATAGTTAACAGAGCACCATCAAGGGAGCATGGCTGTTAACAGAAACCCAGCAGGCCAGAACTCGCTGTTAACAGAGACCCATGAGGGAACTGGGGCTGTTAACAGGGATCCAGCAAGAGTATATATCCTGTTAACAGAAACCTATCAAGACACTATTCACTGTTAACAGAACACCATGAAGGAACTGGAGCTGTTAACAGGGAGCCATGAAGGAACTAGGGCTGTTAACAGGGGCCCATCAGGATAGTATGTATCTGCTG
>JAPEVF010001125.1:0-13585 GCA_029747585.1 Pleurotus djamor | reverse complement strand
TCCGTACTGTTGGCAATGAATGTAAAGAGTCACTGTTTGCTGAAATAGACTTCCTAGCGTGAAAACGAGCCGCTAGGCCGCCTCGACACATATGGAGAGTCTGGAAGAGGTATGTGTTATTTGGTGGCGTTATGATTCTGATGAATACAGCGCGGGTGGGTCGTTCAGGCTAGGCTATACTGACATGGGACTCGAGAGTGGGGCCGTGGTGAGGGCGGTAAGGCGGAAGTCGAGTCAAAGTATTTGAGTTGCATTTCTGAGATACGAGCGTGAGCTCAACAGGGGTAGTAAGAGCAATTGTAAAATTTATATTGTCGTTCACGGGCCGTTGGTTGTCCAATGTCTGTTGACAAACCAGAGAAAGTTGCACGTTGTAGAATCCATGGAGGAGGAATAGTACTCGTTTATGAGCGATGGGCGGAGATTCTTGGAATCCGTGAGTATGGGATGTCAGGTCAGGCCTTCAAGCTTCAAGCTTCAAGCTTCAACGTCCAACGTTCAACCTTGAGGGTGGAGAAAGAAGTTAGACGTCATGAACAAACGCGACGCGTGGTGTCATCACGTGATACAGGGGAAGGACGACCGATTTTCCATCGATTTCCTAGCCTACGATGCCGTCCACGAATGCAGCCAAAGAATCACAAGTTTCATCAGGAGAGGCTACTCCCTCTCTACACTCATCACCGGGACGATACTTTCCGGTCCTCACTGCCAAAAATAAGTGAGTGGATCGAAAGGGAAAAGGAATAAAAAGCCTGACCCAAAACTCTCCACAAACCGAGCTTGACAGCACCGTCTCCAAGGTCGGCCTCCACATCATCTCCAATAATGGCGATACGATCATTGCTCAGATCAGGAGCCTCGCGCCGAAGGTCCTCGATAACGGTGGAAAAGAATTGTTCAGTAGGCTTGCCCAAGATCTGCGCTTTCACACCAGCTGCGAACTCGAGTGCGTCAACGAAAGGTCCAGGACCGAGAGAAAGGCCTGGGGGATCGGAGGACTCTCTATATTTTGCTTTATGGGTCGCGATCAGAGGGACTGCCACTCTCGGAGCCGTTGCATCCGTATTGATCCCCGAGTCGTGGTGAGTTTCACCAATCAAGATACGAAATGCGGAATTCAAGTGTTGGTAGTCGAAGAGGGAGGGAGCCAGGCCGACTACGACGGCATCATATGAGCAATGTGCGTCTTGGAAACTGTTGGTGCCCAATTCTTCCTTCGCCGAGTCCGAGAGGATCAGGTAAGGACTGGCTCAGAAACCAGAGGTGAGCTTATCATATAACTGAATAGAGATGGGGACAACTCCGAGCTCACCGCTTGATGTTACTGACTTGCAATGCTCGCTTCACAGCTCCAATACTTGTCCATACTTCCTCAACTGAGGTGGTCGCGTCGCTGCGAAGCTGGAGACCCATCCTGGTAAGCCTTGTTTTGACCGCGGCTGTAGACTCTTTGCTTGTATTGCTACAAAAACGAAATGGGATTCCATTTGCTCGGAGTTTTGAGATTGCTTCAACTGCCCCTTCGATGGCGTCGGAGCCGATATGCACAGTCCCCGACAAGTCGATGAGGACAGCAGAAATCCTCCGTTGCCTTGACATATGGGTCACTGAATCACTGTTGTGTTGTCTAAGCAAATCTCAGCGACGACGAGACGTGGTGGAGGTGGAGGGAGATAACAACATTCATTGATAGTCAGGGTGGTGAAAACGGTGGCTTCCGGGTATCCTTGCCGGTGAACCTTTGGATCAACTCATCAACACGACAACCCCATCAAAGCACATCAACTGCCTCGCAATGACGTTCTCTCCCTGGCATCATCTTGAGCACAAAGAACGATGATTTGCACTGGATCATGTCGCTGGGCTAGCTTGTCGCAATTGTGTTTCATGCGGCGTTCTGGAACACAAACCCAAGGCTGCGCCCATATCTCCGCACAAGACCGTACTTGATCATCGTCTGGCGCATCGACTCAAATCATGCATAGTACCATGCCAGACCTCGAGAGATCATTGGTCATGATAATTCCACCTTCCTTGGCGTGCGATTATGGTGAATTGCTTCTTCTTGTCCGTCCTTGTCTGTCCGATTATAGTCATTTACTTCTCCGGTTCCATAGGCCACTGGAGATCGAGGAGGCTACCCTGCATCCAAACCATACGGGATCAAAATTGACGGAGTGGCGGTGGTAGCACATGGCTCTAAAAATTACCTTCGATCTTCGAAACACAAAGTGAAGGGCGCTGCCCGCGGATACATATTTAACCGATGGCTTCAAGACGCTATGAACACTTCATCCCTTCATCTTGCAACTCTCCATCGCCTTCCTAGGCTCTACCATGTCCAACTCTCGGGTAGTTTTGATCTCCCTGCTCTTTTGCTTGATCGCAGCTGGTCCTTTCCTGTATGTATTAGGCCTTCTCGTGCTATGGATCGTTCGTATCTGATACCTCTACGACAGGGTCCGCTCGCATTCCTCCCAAATACCACTAAGCATCGAACAGGCAAACAGCTGGACAGATGCCCATACCTTCATTCCACGCGGCCATGGAGACGATCGATCGTCTTGTCCAGCCTTGAACGCCCTGGCAAATCATGGTTACCTACCCCACAATGGTCGTGGCATCAGCCATTCGGATCTGTTCAACGGGTTACGAGACGGATTGGGGATCACCTTTCCCCTGGCTTCGCTCCTAACGTTCGGCACATACGCTCTCCTACGCCAAGTCCCTCCACTTTCGTTGACCGACATAAGTCGCGTCCATGGGGTAGAGCACAACTGCTCCCTCGTCCATGACGATGTTCCTAAAGACGGGGAATACCCAACCTCGATGCCAAATCTCTGCTTGCTCGATAAACTCCTTGAAGACTCTCAGAATAAATTGACCCTTGCGGTCGAAGACATCGCCCGTGCTCGTATCCGTCGTGAGGCATCGCCGGAATACAAAGTCAACAATATTACACTCGATGCTTTACACGCTGAAATAGCGAGAGGGGAGATGGCTCTGGTCCTTGATATTTTGGGGGATGGAAATGAGATTCCGTTGGCCACTCTCCGCAACTTCTTCCAAGAAGAACGACTTCCAGAGAACTGGGAACCGAAGCACCCGCAAGGCTTGGTGCGCACCGCACGCCTCGCAAGGAGAATTAAAAGCTTGATGGATAGTATCCGAACTACCGCATTGTGAAGAGTCGAAGTTTCAACCATCATGGAAACATGTTCGTGTTTTGTTCTGGGTCGTTCTCGTGAAGTATACCATTAAATTAACTGTTTATTTATATCATCTCACCGTACTCACCCTTATTATCCGATGTACGTAGCTCGCCTTACACACTATTACTTTAGTAACACAAGACCTCATTTGTATCGCTCACCCAACGTAGTATCAAGAAATTGATGATTCTTGCCCGACTGAACACAGTAGGAGCGACAAGGTAGCGGCCCATGCTCACAGGACATCTTCATAGTACCCAGCATTCGTAACTCGACCCACTCATGAACCCTATCGCTTTTGCGCCATTGGCTCAATCTTTGAGTGAGAAATGGCTTCGTTCAGGAGCAATCCTATCTCCCCTTTTGGGTTGAATACCTTCGCTTCTGCTGTCGATAAGCCGGGAAAGCTCTCTCGGAAGCCCAGCCCTAGTAAAGGTAGGCTCAATGATCGTTGCGGCCTTCACATATATTTCACCGGGAAGACGAAGGCGCTGACATCAGCATGGGCGCAATGCAAGAAATATCAATTCATATTCAATCCAGTCTTGTACAGTCAGAAACATTCATTCTCTTCATAAATTGACGGTAGAGTATCACTTTAGAAGCTAGACGCCACACAAAGAACCTAGAGAAATTGCGACAGATGAATGAATGGTTAATGGAAACGCTTCGTGTTGACTCACCTCTCCCGGATAGATGTTTGTGCATCCGGCATCAAGATTAGGGTTGCTTCCAATCATCGTAGGGACCGAGATCCCAGCAGCGCTCGCAATGGCGGAGCAGCTATCTCCTTCTTGGACGACATGGATAGTGCTGCAGTCGAGGCAGGCGCGGCGGAGGCAGATAACCTAGAGCCACGAAGAGGAATGGGTGTCAATTCCAGTTTCATGCGGATAAAGAAGACCGCAAGGGCTTGGCACCTGGTTGGGGAAAATATTCGAGCAATCAGAGTTGATGATTCCAAAGTTGGACGCTAGGATTTGGAACCTAGATCGGGTAGGAGTCAAACACTCGGTAAGTGCTAAGCTCTGTGCTTCTCTCAATAGTCTACGAACGTTGAGATGCCTTCGGCGGCTGCAATCTGATCGCATGTGTCGCCTGAGCTGACGGTGAACGGCCTAGCGCAGGGAATTTGGACTTGGGCGAGAGAGCCGACTAAAAAGACAGAAGGAAGGCGATGTCAGCTCGTCGTTCGGCGTATTTACAGAAATAAAGGTCTCATACCAGCTGCAAGAGCAAGAACGAAGCTGGTAGATAAGGAGAACGTTGTCAAGCTTGTAAAATTCGACTGAGAAAGGATAGAGGAGTAGGAGGGAGCTGAGAGCTGAGAGCTGAGGTAGAGAGGTCTACATGCGAAGTATTTATGCTTTCCCTGTGCAGATGGGAGAATTCTCGAGTTTTGAGTCAACGAGACTGCAGCTAGCCATCTATCTAGCAGATGACTCTGTTGCTGTAGAATTCACATCTGGGAAACAGAAGACCGGTCACTTTCGAGAGGGCTATTGATAGCGCGGGATGAGAGGCGTCTGGGACCATGTGTTCCAACATGCCTGGACATTCACCCGACGCTCTGATGGAGTTACGCTTAAGGAGGGGCGGGGGAAGTCCTCTTTGATCGGAGGGTGAACCGCCAGGTACACAGACACTTGCCGTCAAAGCGTGAGATGGGCTACAGGTAGCTTCAAGCCTGAGTACAACACCCTCACCGCTCTTGTCGGTGAGAAAGGTTGAATTAACCAATCGGTTTCCCAATGGTCGTTCGGCGACGAGCGCCAGCTTCAAGTCACGGCATTCTGATTGATGTTGAAGAACGTTTGTGGCGCCATAACGGCCTCAACATATCAGTGGGCTCGGGACCGGAGAACCATAACCATAATCAGCGTCCTTGACATGTGCCGCCCTGCTCATAATCTCCAGGAAGAGGCCAAGATCCCCCTCCCATTGATGTAGGTAGGAGAAAGATATATCTGAAGCTGGCCATATTGGTGCGAAAAGGAGGGTTGAGGAGCGGTATGAGCGAGGAAGGTCTGACTTCGAATAGACCGAGGCTGCGTCTAGGATCTACACCGAGGATACAGCGGCTCATCACCGGAGTATCTGTATATCACCCTAGTAATTCTGTGAGATTTCAAATGACATGAGTCGGGCTAACTCATATTCTGAAGCTTCTCCTGGAAAGCTGCTGCGTTTCGCTTCTGCCACTCCTGATACTCTGGTGACTCCGCCGTAATGTCGTAACGTGCTTGAGAATACACATCGAGCTGCTCCATAAATCCATCGTTGGGTTTGACAATTGGACGTTTGGACTTGAGAAAAGTGATGGTCTCGTCCCTTGACCATTCGTTCTTTTTCATCACTGCGCATTCGATTCCACGATGAGATTCCGGTCCGACTAAATACAAGAAAAGGGAAGCTCACGGTAGGCAGCGACGAAGGAAGCACTTCTAGATGCCCCTTGAACACAGTGAACGAGGACGCTCCGTCCAGCGGATAATGCTTCCTCGATGAAATCGATTCCTTCTTTCAGATGAATCAATAGGTCCTAACGTGTGCATTAGTATCCCAAGAATGGCCGTTCAAGAGATGGAGCACCTCGTCGGCGTAATCATCAATTCCAATCTTCTTGTGGATTAATGGTGGGACAAGTGTTGACGGAAGGACGATAGAGTCGTTGGTTATTGAGAGTACATGAGATACGTCGGCCTCGCGGAGTGCGCTGGCATTTCGAGGGGAAAATATACTTGGGGTCTGTTAGACACTTCGAATTCACCACGACTGGAGACCTTACTTTCCAAGATAGACGCGATCCGTGACTTGGTCCATTGAATTCATCGCCAAGTTGGTATTTGTGAGGCTTCTTCGTGGACGCTGGCTACAGTGAGGAGCTTATAACTGCGCGATGTGGGCTGTGCATCGCGACCGAGGGTAAAACCTGAAACAGTTTCACGGTCTTGAGCTTGAGAAGCTGAGAGAAAAAATGGCCAACGTGGGGATCGAACCCAAGACCTTCGCGTTATTAGCACGACGCTCTAACCAACTGAGCTAGTCGGCCATGCCGGTTCTCGCAAGACTCTTCCTTACGATTAGGATTGGGAATGCCTACAGGAGCAGTGTCCAAACTCCAAAGCCATCCGAATTGATTATAACTTGGCAATACCAGACGTATCAGAGCTTAAGATTTCTTCTATTAAGAAGATTGCTGCCCAAGTCGTCATCTCGGGGGTGCAAACGTGCCCAACGCCATCTTGGACACGAACCTGCTTGAAGCCTCCTTGACCAACTTGCAGACGAGCGAAGAAGCCTTCTGTGGCACTCCAAGGAACTAATTCATCCACACCCCCTCTCAGAGCCAGTATCTTCTTCCCAAGGAACGGGTTTTCCACCGAAGCTTTATCGAAAGGAAGAGAGACGGGGTCCTTCTGTCCCACCAGGTGCGTCAGGGATAAAGGGAACGCTGGTGCAGCAAAAACGACGTTTGAAGACTTTGCCCGCTCGGACATCAGGGAGATGTAGTCGGCACAGCCAAGGATCGGGATACCGTAGGTGATTCGCGGTTCTACTTCGACGTGAGAACAGTGGAAACACAGGAAGGCATGGATGACAAACCATGAGCAAGGGCAAGCCACGACGAATGTCCCCCGAGACTGATGCCGGCGATTCCCCATTCCACGATTTCCCTGTCATCGTTGGGGAAAAGATGGGCAGGGAGAACGTCAATGAGGTGTGAGACGTCCCGCACAGCAGCGACTAGGACATCCGAAACGTCAGTAAACGCAAGCCTCCAAGATTTGAACAGGAATACAACGAGGACATACGCTGCATTCCATACATATCCACCCTACGTTGATGTATCATTATGATTTCTTCAAGAAGATACGGTGTATACTTGCGCATGATTTGAATTACCCTCTTTCCAGTCGAGGTTTGCTTGGTTGTTGACTAGGCGAGTGCCATGGTTCCTGTGGTCCTAGTGCCATCCATCAGCATGGCTCGCAGCGTATTGCTGAGACACCCACCAGTGCAATCGCATACAAATCCTTCTGAGTTGATGCGGAATGTGCTTGCATGACCAGGCTCTTGATGATCGGCTCCGTTTTCTGCATCGAGTTGGTGCGTCCATGAAGGAAAAACAAGGCTGAGACGGGTAATTTCTTTGAAAGTGCAGATGGGTGACAGTATACGTTCACTTGAAGACCGGAAACGAGAAGGGTTCTCTTGTGAGCGTCGGACATGGTGGGGAAGAGAAGTTCGGAAATCCGGTGCCTGGTCCGTGCCGGGCCAAGCCCAAGTCAGACGCCACCCCTGAAGCCCCTTAAGCAGCGATGAATTGGTCCGTCGAGGGTTGAAGATCTCGAGTGCTACCCGAAACACTTTCTCCAAGAACTTGGGGCCAAAGAAAGTCTTTCATAATCCACGCTAGAGCTACTCTCTGGAGATTGAGAAAGTACTGCAGAAGATGTAGATTGGGCACGGAATCGCCGATCGCGGTTTGGGTCTCCTCAGTAGTTGGCGCTTGCAGTTTACTTCGATGATTCCCTGGTACCAAGTGAAGCTATGCGTAGCGCAGCCGACTACTCCGTTCAATGCTTCAGATCTTTATGAAACATCGGGGCTCGAGACTGGCCAAGTTAGTATGGGCGCTCCGCGTTAGCCCAGGTTGCTAGGTGGCCAACACGCTGAGATGCAACTCCAAGCCTCCCTCCAGGATGGCATTGATGGTGACGAAATATGATCACCATAGCGAAATGCTGGTCTGAGAGTATAAAAACTGGTATGCGCAGGTTGTCAGCCTTCATCATACCTTTCGGTGATCATTACTCGCTGGTCGAGACAAACACATCATCCGATTGCCCATATGAAGCCCACAAGCATTCTCTTCGGTACCATATACCTCGCATGTACCGCACTTGGTCACCCCGTGAATAACCAAGGTCAGCTCATCCTCTAGTTGAAATAGTTAAAAAGTACTGACCTGGAGTAAAAGGATCCATCCAAGCCCGCGAGCCAATGAAAGTTCGGTGTGTAGGCCAAATGGACCAGTCATGAGCTTGAAGATTGAATATTGAAGTTCAACATGGACTTGATGTAGACCAGGAACTTATATTCCTCCTGAAGCTCGACCAGCCTACGTTCACGAAAGCGCATTCAATGGAGTCTACCCACGCGAACCTATGAAGGTCAGGTAAGTGTATTCTCTACGTCTATCTCTGTGCGCAACTAAAGACCTGCATATAGACCAGGCACCTATATTCCCCTGGAGAGAAGGCCATCGTATGTGAAAGACAGCGCCTTTGCTGGGATTGCTAGTGATTCGGAGTGATTAGCGATAGCACTTATCATCGCTTGTACTTAGTGGCGTGAGTCAAAACAAAGAGATATGACGGTACTTCTCGGTCATGGCTAGGCCTTCGTCGCGTCCTCGTCCTGGATAAGCGTTGGAGGTAGACCTCCTTTCACCCCTGTCGGTCTCCCCAATCCAGACCTGCCCTTCGTGTCTAACCATGAACATCCATCAAGCGCCGGCTTTATAGTGTAGTGGTTATCACACTGGATTCTGATGTCTTCAATTTCCAGTAACTCAGGTTCGAACCCTGATAAGGCCTTTGGGTTGGATTCTTTGTTTTACTGTAGATGCCCAAACGGGCTGACGGCGAGGAAATGGATCCAACGGGTATGAGAAACAGGAGGAACACAGGCGCCGAGATGTCGTCGTCGTTGCTCCTGGTGCACTCCTTCGATGCGGATGCGAAGGTAAATGTTCCGTGTTGATTGTCTATCTATCTAGATACTGGTTACATCGTTTATATACCTATTCTATGCATGAGAACTACATGAGGCAGATGATAGAATGCATTTAGTATGGGATAGGAGGAGACTGTGGAATGAGTAAAACGAAACATGTGCGTACGGTTTTAGGTGAGGACCGGCGTCAGCCACTAAACCTCACCTACATTACTTCTTAAAGTTCTTTGCTTACTTCTTCGTGCATCGGCCTGCATCAGCACACCTCAAACCGAACAAATAGCCAACGCTCTGAAAACGGTGTGCGCCGCATCGGAATCCACGTCGTTGCGCCGCACGGTAGCTTCCGAAAGGTTGCTATCAAGTTCCGCGGTATCAGTTGGCATCCATCTTCAGTACCTGAAGGTATGTGTTCCTATCCAGGGTCTTCCGCATTGTGTCTGGCAATGAATTCGTCAGCCTCCTCTAATAGACTCTAAATAGCTCTAAATCTGTCACGTATGAGATGGTATAGTACATTTTCGTGTTCATACTGAGCTAACCTGCAGGACGGCCATTCCCCATGGAACACAAGGCAAAATAGGAAGCAGATAGCCAAGTGGAAAGATATGAGTCGTTTGACAATATATGCAATTCCTTCATGGCTACATATCTCAATCTTCGACATTCAACCCCTCAATGTGGAGGGATCAAGCGACATTAATGTGATCGTAACTGCTCGATTGCGCTCTCGCCAGCTGAACCAAAGCCAACTCACCGAACCTTCAGGATACCTAGATGGGAATGATGGCGTTCGTGTGATGCGCCGCTGCCCAGATCTATCATTTGGACCCGTCATGTCCTCAGGATCGAGGGTAGTCGATCAGGCACCCTACCGCCTCAAGCACATATTACCGAGCTCTTCATTGCTTCCCTGGTATGGGCTTCTCCATCTACTAGAGTCGGCTCACAGTTTCCTACTTTTACGGTGTAATGCCACATACCACCAAAACCCAAGCCATCGCGCTGGACGGCGAGCGTAGTCGGGCACAGTTGGAGCCAACTTGGCCAAGAAAAAGGGGGTTGCCGAAGACGTGCATCATGCTCGTGAAAAACGACCTCCCTGCAAATCCCTGTTCGAATCCATCATCAGCGACGACGATAGCCTTGACTTTACAACCTGTGGCGATGTCATCATGCGACAATTGAAACCTACGCTAGCCTCCTTTCGTTCGTTCTCTAGACCAATCTCAGTCCAAACGCTCATAGGGCACCCTCGTAACGTCAATTTTTTCCTTGATGCGAATCACCTCAACAAATTGGAACAACTTCGAGGCAAATCGATAGGATCTTTCATCGAGAACACTCTGTGGACAGCTCGGGTTATACCTTCGTATATAAGGGCTTGTACCTGGGGGATACTTTAGGTCGTTGTCGTTGGATTCTTCCCCTCCCTGGAGGCAGCAGAAGGAGGTAGATAAAAGCCCCGGTCGTCCAACTGTCGTCCTATCTCACCTCCCCTTCCGCCCCATCTTTATATCTTCCTCAACCACCTCCATCTTCTTCCGCCCCATCCCCCTACTTGATCCCGCCATCGAAGTGAGACTTTGGCGCACAGCTCCCACTTCACCGCCATCGCCAATATCCTATCGTTGCCCTTCAATCCATCGGGTCAAGTGATCGGAGATGATTCAGCCAAACGAAGCCCTGATAATTTGCATATTCTTTCTCTGCTTCCTGCATGGTACGCAACCTACCTATCCGTGACAAATCTGTGTTGATTTACAACGGATCACTCTAGGCATCTTCACTGTGCTCCTAGGGATAGCGATATGGCTGGTATGCTTCCGTCAGCAACGCGCCAAGGGCAAGCGTAACTCAATCGGCCTCGCCATCGTCATCTTCCAATACATCCTCTCCACCGCTCATTTCTTCATGGCCTTTTATCAAGACATAACGCTCCTTGGGGGAGGAGATATTGGCCCATTCAGGGACATTCAGTATCACGGGAAGTTTGCGTTTACGCAGGTGGCGACGGAATTCTTCAGTGTGCGTCTCCCTCCATATTTTCTTTACTCATCACGCTCTTAACGTTACCATAGTGCATTCTCGCTGATATCCTCCTTGCATGGCGGACATATGTCATCTACGGGAGGGACAGGCGCATCCTCATTGCCCCCGCCATCCTCATCCTCGCCACATTCATTGCTACCTATGGTTATGTCGGTGCCAGTATTCAAGGCTTGTCATGGCTCCCCACTCCGGACTTCCAGGGTATCTTCGATCAATCAAGGATGACTCCCATTTCAACTTGGAACATCCTCTTCATGGCGCTCTCAGTGGCCACCAACGTTGTTCTGACGACGCTGACCGCTGCAAAGCTCTTGTAAGCTCAGCGTTGTTTGTGTCCCTTTCTCAGTGCTTATCCGCCGGCCTACAGACTTCACCATCGCACTATGAAGAGTGTCCATGGGTTCTCAAGTCTTATATTCGAGTCCGCCGTCATCATCGAATCAGGATTACTCTACACTCTTGCTTGGGTCCGCATTGGACTCTCCCGCTAGTCTTGCTTCTGCTAATCTAGTTTGTCATTAGGTCGTCTATCTCATCCTCTTCTTGCTGAAGTCAAACGGTGATATCGTCGCCATGGACATCATCGCCCAATTAGCTGTAAGCAGTCCTCATCCTATCCGATCGGTACACGACTGATTGACTCACCCTTCCCTCTATTCCATTAGGGCATTGTTCCTACGTTGATTATCGTTACCGTCGCAGCTGGTCTCAGTCCCGTTCAAACCGTTTCATACCGCCGACCGCCAAGATTCTCCACGGCCAACCGTCAAACCCAGAACGACGACTTCACCAACACGGATATCCACTTCTCCGGCGTAAGCGCTGCCAATTATACGAACATGAACTTCAGCGTCAACCTTGCGGAGCAACGCACTGAAACGAGTCCGACAGACGATGTGAAATCAAGGGAGATCGACGTGAAGGATCCAAGTCTGGCTGTTTGATTATATTATTCGTGGCTCTCCTTTGCTCTCTTGTTGTTGTGATACTTAGTGTACCTCGACGTTATATTTTATTCGTATGCAGGCTTTCTTTCGTGATACTTACTAGGAAAAATTGTACCCTATTCGTAGCCTTATAGCTCATAAATTCTGTTGTTTGAGGCGGATCGCGGTCGGGTTCATTGCCAGGGCTCGGCTATGACAAGCGACCTACTACTTGAAAGACCAAATTTGATCGCGTCGGAAGGTAGGGTCATCCAAGCACTCCCACATCTGTACTTTGTTGGCGTTCGTCACATCGCCATTGTTCAGGTCAAGGCACTGGAGAGTACCCTGAAGAATGAGACGGTCATCCAAGGTGTAAACCCACTTCTGGGCTGGAACATTGTCGATACAAGTCCAGATCTTCATTGGGGTGCCGTTGCCCGGATCTTATCATGGAAGTCATATGAGAGAATACACAAATAGCAATGATGGTGGAGCGGAGCTCTTACTCGGGAAACTGGCATCCAAGCAGAAGTTAGTTCCGAACAAGCGAACTTTGGTACTTCCAAGATCGAGTACCCAGTTCTGCGCACTCGATCCATTGCAGTCAAAGCTGTTAGAGGATCACTCTAGTTAGTAGAAACGATAAGCAACGTGGAGACGAAGCGCACATTTGAACGGGGACTCCGTCACCTCTGTTATTTTCCTGGACGTCAAGGCATTTGCCTTTGTTGCCATTTGGGTGGAGTTGAGCGAAGGGCTTGGGGACCACGCTGGGGATCGTGGATGGAACCGTGGAAATGGTACCCGAAGCGACCTCGCTGATTGTCGATGGGTTTATGGACGTGATAGAGATACGTGAGACCACGGATGAAGGATTGATGGCGGATGTGGCTGAGATGATACTTGATAACCCAGAGGTGCTTTTAATCCAGACTTGATTGATATCATTGTCCACGCATTGCCAGGTTTGAATAAAATTCCCGTTCGCGGTGTTCCCTTCGGGCAAGTCAAGACAGAGACCTGAAGAAAAGGCTCGAAACGGTTCAACGATAACTCAGGTGAGGACTTACCTTTCCCTTCAAGCGCGATGCGATTATCCGGTGTCAGGACCCATATTTCGCCAGCCAAGTTACTCAAAGAACACGATGAAACGACCATTTGGGCACCGTTTCCCGGGTCTATTGCATCCCTTTAGAATTTTCGCCAACTTTTCAGAAAGAGATGAAACGTACTAGCACCGGCATCGAGGCATAACGTTGTGCCAGATAGCCGAACCAAAGTCTGTCCTACATCGATCTCCCAGTTTTGAGCGGACGACCCATTGCAGTCAAAGCTTTGCGAGTGTATTTGAGTACGGGGGAGACATCCAAAGACGCTGCCGCTTACATTTGCACAGGTGTCCCGCTTTGCTGAACGTTGGCCCTTACATCGAGACACTTGTTTGTCCGACCATTGGGGTGGAGTTGAAACGAGCCACTTTGTCGCTTGTTGGCAAAGGAGGGAGACACTGCGACCGTAGGAGCTAGGAAAGCTCCAATTGCGGCGAAGAATAGGGCATTCACGACCATCCTACGGATGACTGGAAGAGTCAAGTCACCGAGTTAGGGTGGCTCGAGTGACACCTACTCGTAGATTGCAGACCTTGAA
>JAPEVF010001124.1:0-13606 GCA_029747585.1 Pleurotus djamor | reverse complement strand
AGTCCTCTGGCTTGATGCTTAGACTGAGGTCGTTGAAATCTTCATACGTCTGCGAGACATGCTTGCACTTTTGGCAGACAAGGATGCTGGTCAGCTTTCCACCGAATATCATGTCCGCGACAGTGGAGAGTGTCTCCTCGGTGGGTAACTGCGTGAGTGTCGGCCGCCGCCGATGCTTCTTCTTGTCAGGCGGTGGTGGAGGCTGCCGTTTCTTGATGATCTGTGGTATGTTCAGGTCAGAACAAAAGTCAAGTATTCGTATTCAGGGAACGTACGTCGAGTTCCTCCATGCGCATCGAATCAAGCAGCTGGCGCAGAAATTCATGCGCATCCTGCTGTGCAAAGTCTAGGTACTGATCGTACTTCTTGCCAATCGCGGATAAGACCTCACTAGTGCCACGTTAGTTACACCGAGATCCTAGCTTTGACACTGTCAAGACTCACCGAGGGCTCAGCGTCGTCTTCTGTTGGTTCCGCTGTGCTGACCAGGCCTTCATCATCAAGTTAAAGAATACATCGCCCAATGGCATCCCCTCCTCCCAAGGTTTCTCATACGGGCCTGCGAGATCATGTCCATTGGTCAGTTGAGGCGATCGTCGTATTGACAGGCTTGATGTGTCAAGTTCCCGGGGTTGAGACGAGGATTGTGCTGGATTCGCTAACTCATACAGCAAAGGTGTCGCAATCAACTGGAGATTGAGAGGTCAGTCATCATCTATACTTCCAAACCGAATCGGACTTACTCCCTGCAGCACCGAGTTCATAAAGCAAGTATTCCCATGATTTTGGAGGCCCGGGGGAAGAAGGGCGTTCCTTTCCTGTTCTTCCTTTTCCTTCCTTGCCCTGTAGAGCTCCTGAGGGGTAGCGTTCTTCTGCTTAACCATGATCTAGGATTGTGGGTGTTGATATGAATGACAGGAGGTTGTGTTGCAAGATGTGACGGTTTAAATAGGACGAGTCATTAACTGCGCAGCAGCATGCCCGCAGAAATTATGTAGGGCGGGGATGGTGACGATGAGGAGAAGTGCCTTAGTTGATCGTGAGAATCAACTTGAAACTGACCGTGAGAGTCTCGCTCTGATCGTGAGAATGGCCACCCTGAACATGGGTGGTTCAGTGGTTCTTGCCCCGGTTCAACAGGCCATCTCATTTGACCATGGAGGCACCGATTCATGGAAATTACCATGGGTGCGTGTGTAATGTGTAACTGATACTTAATACTTACTGAGTGCTCGATGCACACCTGCTTTCTAGATATTACTCGAAGAGACCGTCGATTCGCGACCCCCGTCTATCCCTTTTACCCGCCGAATTACTCAGTGGCATGCGTGTGCTGGATGTAGGATGCAATGAGGGGCTAGTGACTTGCGAAATAGGTATGATGCACGTATTCCATACTTATAAGCTATTTAACGCGTTTACTTGCAGCTCAAAGTGGAGGAGCAGACCATGTCATCGGGGTAGACATTGACGACACCCTGATACGTCTTGCGTGGAAGCGGAGACGCACGGCTTGGTCATGCCAGCGACCAGAGAGTGTAGGCATCGACAAATGCATCCCAGTCTATAAGCGCAGGCGCGTCGAAAATGATACCTCGCTCCCTCCAGACTATTTTCCTCAGTCGTTTGAGCATATGTTTGGAGCACTCCCAATACCGTCTGCAGGGCCCGATGAAAAGCATTGTTTTCCTCACAATCTCACCTTTCGCACCGGTGACTGGGTCAAGGAACCAATTCCAGAAGACGCTGAAGGCTATAACGTTGTCATTGCGTATGGTTACTTCCCCTCGTCGCTGGATACCGCTAATTTCCCTTGCGTCTCTCAGTTTCTCGATAACAAAATGGATCCATCTCAACGGCGGTGACGAAGGTATCAAGGCATTCTTCGAGAGAGTCCACAAAGTCCTCAAGACGGGCGGATCGTTTGTTCTAGAGCCCCAGGCATGGGATACATATGCGAAGGCCAAGCGTATGGACGATGTATGCGATCATTGTTTGTTGCACCAGTTGTCTTTCTGACCTCTCAATTACTAGCGCCTTCGAGAAAATGCGAAATCATTGCAACTACGACCAGAGCAATTTGATGTCCTGCTCAAAGAAATCGGTTTTGGCCCCCCACAAAAGCTTGGAAGCACGGGGGATGGCGGTAAGATTATCGAAGCTTGCATCCCATTCCAATTCACACTAACGACTTCCAGGCTTCCGTAGACCTGTTTATATATACAATAAAACATGAACTCCCAAGTAGCCACAGCGCTACTCGAGCCAGTTCCACTTATCAAGCGCTGGAAACAACGGGCTCATGGTGTAGTTGGTTATCACGCCCGCTTAGCATCTCTTGTATGTCTGCGGGAGGGGTTGGGTTCAATTCCCAATGTGTCCAGTCTTTTTCCCTACCCCTTCTGGGGAAGTGCCTAAGGGGCGCGACCTGTCAACGATGGAACCAACATGGGACCTGTGTTAGGTACGCGATCGAAGTTTTTGTTCCGCTACCCATACCGCTTCGATCCCTTGCATCGCCTTCAACCTGGATAAATGGATTGAAGCTCCTGGTCGGTTTATACAGAAACCATCTCCATCTCCTTTTCGCTTCAGATGGAGAAGAGTTCTAGCCCTCAATTTGTTTCCTCTTCTCCCAAGGTCGATGCCACTATTGACGTCGACGACCAGAATGCCCCCNGATCTCGTTGAGGATAACCTAGATCAAGAACAGGAAGATGCCAGTGGTGGCGATAGCGAGGAGGACGATAGCGAACAAGATTCCTCTGACGGCGACGATGACGCTTTCGACCAGTTCTTCGAAGCGATGACCGACGCCATGGCAGACGCCCAGGCTCAAGCCCTCGCAGAACTGGATCTCAGCAAATTGTCTCAAGACATGGACACTATCAAACGTTTACTTCGCCAGCCATATATACCTCCTGTCGAGGGACCCGATGAAGCTGTCGAAGCCCCTTTGGATGAAAACAACGACGACCAAGTTTTCAACAAGGTCATTTTTTTCTCATTATTATAATGCATTTTACTTAACGTCGTTTCAGGCCATTGGTTCTATCGCTGTGTTCGTCAACATGTTCGACGGGGATAACCCGCTCCATTCTCGCCCTATACCTGAGCAAAGCCCTGACACCCTTATGCCCCCTTTTTTGGATATTCTATCCGCCACTCGCACACACGTCGTCAGCGCCGTTCCAAGCTTCCTTGCCCTGATACATCCGGAGCCCGACGCACCCTATCCCGCCCCAGGTGTCAACCCAACGTGGAGGTCCAACATCATCCAATTAATTTGTGGTCTATTTTATCTTCCACCTACTCCTACTGAAGGTTCAGCTCAAACTGGGAAGGACCTTCCAACGCGATTGCCTTTATTGCATCATCTCCCAGCCCTCCTATCTCACCTTCGAAATGGCGACGTCGTTGATAGGTCTTCGATTCTTGGCTTGTTGGAGGGATTGTCAGATGCTCTGGCTAACAAAGACTCCGACGAGGCCGAAGATGAAGAAACCGAACAACGACCCAGTGACGACGGTGTATCGCAAGAATTCAAGGACCTAGTTGTTGACGCCCTCCAAAAGACTTTGTTCCTCGATATTCAGCCCCCAAAGGATTCGGACGCAAAGAAGCCAAGGTCCCTCAGCTTTTCCGAGCGCATCAGCATCTTGCAGACATTTGAGAATGTCGTGCTCATGTCTCGTACGGCTTGTATCGATCTCTTCCTCACCGCTGGCGCATATGATTGGGCGATCACTCAATCGGTCGTCGATCGCTGTGGATCAATTCCGCCTTACTACGCCCAAACGCCACCTGATCCATCCGTTCCCAAAGTACTACTCGCTGCACAAAGCTGCTTGGCTGTCATTCATAATGCTGTGAAGGACGACGATGATCTGGACGCCCAATTTTCCAATCAATCCACGCTTTTCCAGGACGGTGACATCCGTTCCACCTTCCAGCACATCAAGAACTTCGTCATATTCAACATTGTTCAGATTGTCGAAGTTTGTCAGTTTCCTTTGAATCGCCCAGCAAAAGCAGATGCGTTCTCCGAGTGGCAAGACCTTCTGAAAGCTTGTGCAGAATTTTTGAACGGTGCCTTCATGGAGAATCCCAAGCTTCGACTCTTCTTAGCGCTACAAGATGACGCTGTCCGTGCTTTGATCATGACGCTCGGTCGCAAGGACCCTGGTATATTTGGCATCGACGCGGAATGGCTTTTCGCGCGCTTTTGTCAATACGAGGATGGGGAAACCCCCAGCCTTGATGGGCGAGACACAGAGGGTACAGGACAATCAGACGCTTCACCAGCGGACGACGAGGCTGAGGGTGAGACGGGCGAAGACGAGGATGTCGACATCAAAGCTAATCGTCAAATCGGCAAGGCCTCTCGGGGTATGTTCAGAGGCACCCTGAAGGCACTTCTCGGTGAAGCGGCTGACAAACCCTGGTCGGGTGGTTTGGAGTTTGCGGACAAGCTCACTTTGTTGGGTGGTTTCCAGATGTCTTTCCCGGATATTCAAACGCAAGCTATGCGCGGAGGAATTACAACCTTCATTATCAACACTTTGACGAGCTCAGATGTTTCCGACGCTGATAAGGCCCGGGTTTTGGCACGTACCCCAACTTTGAAAGTCAAACTATCACTAACCCCAGTTCCGCAGAAAATCCTCGACGCGATGATGGAAAATGCTCAGACCGCTGGATACTACTTGCTTCAAGCTGGCATCGTTGCTGCACTTGTCTCCCTTCTAGCAACGCCCGCCCTGGTGCCCGCCGTGATTGGTGTCTTTTCGAAGCTGCTTGATTCTTACAGCCCAGGCGACTCTAGCAAGTCTCAGCGCTCTGTGGTCGCTCAGGAATTGACGTCGCCCAATGTATTGCCAACCCTTTCCTCATTCCTCGACATAAGCCCGGGAGAAACGGACGGCGACCGCATCACTGCAGCTGGTTCCACCTTACGTCTCCTAGCAGATATGGTTTCCGAAGAAACCGGTACAGAGAGCTGGGGATACGATGAAGATGATGATGATCCACCTCCCCCCTGTCCACTCAAGGATCTCCTCATTTCGACCGACTTTCTGCGAACTGCGTTTACGCTGCTTGCTCTGGAACCCGAGACAATTGGTATCGAAGGTCTCCATGCACAGAAGGAGGAGCCTACCGGTCCCTCCAAAGACGCGTTACATTTCCTTTGTCAAGGTTGTTGGGGTTACCAGCGTGGCTATGACCTCACTGTCACGATGTTCAAGGAAATTTTTGCCAAGATTGGGGAGGACGAAGAACTATGGCTTTTCAATAATCTTTACGGTTCGTACTCGGGACGGGCGGACGGTCGGATGCGAAGACGCGTTGCTAGCGCTGCTGTTGCAGCTGATGGGCTGTCTCGAGCGTATGCTCTCATGGAGCGTGAAGCTCGCAAACTCAAGGGAGGCGACACGGATGCCCCTTTGACCTGTAAGCGCAGGCGTGCCGCTGTCGAAGCTCTGCGCGTGGTCCTGTGTGTTGGCACCGACCTGGATCAAGCCCGACACAGTGATCATCTCGCTTCCCTGATTTCGGCTCTCCTCCTGGATGTCACCAGACCATCTCTTGATTCTGCCTTTTGGATGGTGTCGCTACTGAGTCGTGGTGACGACTTCGACGACAATAATGTTTTAGACTTTGCGTCGTTCACACGGAGAGAGCGAGTTCGTGCCGACAAACAACGCTGGCTCCTTCAAGGCTCTTGGAAGAACCTGGGGTCCGAGGCTGTCGCACAGGCTCTGGCGTCACACCTCCAACATCAACCTTTCGAAACCAACTCCGAAGAGCCGCCAACCGATGAAGAAGCCTTGGAGAGGCATACGAAGTTAACTCGTGCGGCCGATGGCTATCGAATGGAGTAAGCTTCATGTCTGAGCCTTGTTTAACAGCAAATGCTTACGCGCTTACATTTGTTAGGACTGTCAAGCATGTCGTAAATCTTGTCGACATAATTCTCCCCGTCTTGGGAACCCATTCAATCGCTCTTGCCCCACCGTTATTTACTATATCCAAGGAGAGTGACGATGACAGAGCAATCTTATCGGTCATTCAGAGGATTCTCTTTGTTCAAGGAGTCGACACTTCGAACGTCGTCGCCTTGCTACAATCTTTCATTACTTCTCAAAATCCCCCATCTTGCAACCAATTCAAAGAATGGATCGAGGCCGGTCCTTTGACATGTGACGTTCTCCGACAAGCCGGTGTCGTTGACCACCTACTCCGAATCTTGGCTATCGACAAAGAAAGTAGTGAAGAATATGTCGATACCCTCGGTAGTCTCGCAGCTCTTGGGGCCATTGTCGATAACACGTTAGACCCTGCCGAGAAGGAGAAGGTTCAACGGCAATTTGTTGCCAACCCCGCTGCCCTTGCCAACGCCCTCAAGATCCTATATGGAGACGACGAATGGGATGCACTGACGGCCGTGACCGCGTTCGGGAAGCTTTGCAAATCCCTCCCCACCAACATTGACTTCATCGACGACGCATCGGAAGCTCTTCCTCGCGTCCTTAAACTATTCGATACAATGGACTTCTACCATGATTCTATCGCTCCTCTCCTTGGCCAACTCGCACCTGCAGGACCTGATAAAATCGTTGATCTCATCAAGTCCTACTTCGCCGATCTTCATCCTCCCGAGGTTCCTACCCAGGCAAAGGGCAAGAAAAACAAGAAGAAAAAGAAACACACGCCGAGGATTGGACAGGAGACCCTTTGGGAGCGGCTGGCCCTTCTCGCGAAGACGACGGCTGTTGTACGAAAGGCGCTGGTTGATGCCGGTGTCATTACAGAAGCAGTCAAGGTGCTACGATCTGACACAACCGAGGAGTGGCAATATCCTCTCCCTACCCTGTCCGCACTTGTCTCTGCAGGTGAAGGTTACGAGTCAGAGATTTCCAGCGTATTCCCTCGTTTGGAAGAGATTCTCCCCGCAGACGGTGCACCTTGCTCAACGATTCTTGGCTTAGTCGATGCCTTCGTAGTCGTGGACGCAGCGCTCCTCAAAGGCTTTGTATCCGCCCTCTTAGATGCCAGTTGTGACTATCCCCTCTCCTTCGATCCTCACCTTGACTTGCCCAAGACCATTCAGGACATTGCGTCCAAATCCACGGCTTATCCCTTCTTGCTCAAACATCTCCAGTCTCGCTTGGATGATAAAGACGTGATTGACAAAGAAATACCAGATGGATGGCGCACTGGCTTTGCGGCATCGCTCAAGAGAATTGCTTCTTTCGGTCAATCTGGACGCGATCTCGTCCTTGAAGCTGGGGCTGTTGATTATGCCATCAAATTGTTACACCATGATGAAGTCCAGGTTTGTCTTCTCGCATACACTCACGTATTGTTTTACCAATCTCCCTTTTCCGTAGGTGGTCAATAATGGGGGAAGACTTAGTGCCTTCCTCGCTGACTCCAAGGGCTCGCATCTCTTCACCACGTTCATCGAGCTTGGTGTTCTAGATCTCCTCGAGAAGGGCCGCCTCAAAGCTCTCCAACTATCCGAACGTCCGTTTAGCGAAAACACGGATGAAGATGTAGATGAAGAAACGTTTGAGTATATATGCAAAGACTTTGCCACTCAAGCGCAGACTATAGCGAAGGTCATAGAATTTTTCAACAGCGAAGGAGGATCTTACAGCGAAGACGAATACGGCACAATTCAATGAGGGACAATGCTGACTGGTAACAAGGGGTTTCGCTTCATTTTGGGCTCTGGGTTGAATAATCAATTATCATACACGGCTTGTATCGTACTATCTTCATCATGTACTTCTAGGAAGGATAAATTCAAGCGTTCGTTTCATTCGTCAGGTTTGAGTACGCCTTCACTTCGTTCTAACTTACTAAATTTGGAAGGTCATCTACCAAAGCAAGATAGAATTCATCAATATGAAACGTGTTATACAGACTTGTAAAGAATCTAAAGTTACAGAAAGCGTGTCCATGGTGGAGTAAACTCGGAGATCAAGGATATTATAGGTTCAATGGCGCAACCCCCAAGCCGTCTTCAGGATCCATAAAGATCCAGTTCAAGATCCCAGCAAGGCGGATTCCAGCTTGCGCAAACAAATTCTCAAGAATCCATTCCTTGGAAACGACGCCAGCATACTCAGGCGTGTCGAGTTCGAAGTAGGGTGAGTGGGGTTGGCGGGGGTTGACAGACTCACGAGACGACTGTGGCGGACGTGTGGAAATATTGTGGTAAGGCGGTAAATCAACTTCCTTTGGCCAGACGAGCTTGCAGTTCAACGCGTGAGTGGGTTGGGACCAATAGAAAGGGCAAAGGTATTCATCGTCAAACTCCTTCGACGCGGCGTTCTTAGTGTACGGTTTCTTTACGGGCGTTAGCAGTTGCATAGCCCGTTTGGCGGCCAAGTCAAAACGCCAGCCAAAGATCATTTGTGACCAGGAAGAGATGGCCTCTTCCACGACACTGTCGTCCGACGGAGGAGTTGGACAGGAAACCCAATCTTCGATGTCGGGCTTCCACTTGCCCAGAATACCTTCCCACATGATGCGACGGACAAAGCCGTCGTAGATGGCGCCTCGGAGGTTGTATTCGATCTGTCTTGAAGGGAGTGGGTGACTGTACTTGGAGGGAACGGTGCGAAGTGCTTTGGCAACGAGCAGATTATCCCAGGCCGAGTGGAGATCTATTGAAAGTGCGGTAAGACTTGTGAAAAGAGGCAATGTTAGCTGTAATGACTCACTCGTCTGTCGACCATCGAAAGCGACTTTCACGGAATTTCCCCCACGGTCGCGTCCAGTGAGGTGCAGGGGCATGTGCATGTCGCCAAGGAAGTGAACAAGGAATTTGAGCGCTTCGTTTGCCTTTTCCGTATAAACCTCATCACCCTGCGCGACCCATTCTTGTAGGATAGTCGTTGTGTTACGGATACCACCCAGGACATTGATACCTCCCCTCCCGGCCCAACCGCGTTCCCCAGGGTACGAGCACGTATCTCTTGGATGATCATCTAAAGCGCCAATGTAATGAAGGCCGGCCGACCACCGCATCTTGTAACGAACTCGGTCCGCCCAGGTCGCGATGGGCGCAAGGTGGCACTGAGGTTCATTGGGGTTATTCGACGTGTAATTGAGGATTGTGCAGATCTTCGGTAGGACCGCTGGGTTCAAATGAATCTGGGCTATCGTTGCAACGATTTCGTGGCCTGAGTTAGAGTTAAAGTCAGTGCTTAGTTTCAACGAGTCATTTCATGGACTTACCTGCAGCACCCCAGCCATATACACCTGGAACGGCGCTGACTGCAGTAGCGAGAACGGGGAGAATGGACGGCCACCGCATCTTTCAGAGAGGTTGGTGGTGGTGGAAAACAAAGGAACTGGAGCCTGAGCAGGTCGTCCTTGTCTTCCCAACCTGGCTCAGTGCCGTATAGCCACCGGGCGCTCCATGGGCGCTATGCAATTTGCCCTGCTGAATGCAAGCCGGGCATCGAAAAGAAAAACGACCAAGCCGCCACCAAGTAGAAGAGGCGAAAGCTCACATGTTCAAGTTCAACTTCGACATCGACGCCGATGACACGGACTCGCATCCCGTTGAAGATGACACCCTCGCTGTGGAAACCAAACCTACCTCAGTATCGCAAGATTTCAAAGAGCAATATCTAGATGACCTCGTACGTCCTACGAGTTTACCTTATTATTGACCCCAGATAATAAGTTTAATGAAGCAAGAGTTAGATCAGTGACTTACCCGACTTGATCTCATACTCGCCGATCTCTGTACCGTTGGCATCTGGCGGTGCACTGACCCTCGTTCGTCGCGATCTGTACGACGCACGGTTCCAATTGATATCGGACGAGAAAGACGATAACGGTGACAGTGGTGCTGCTGCTGCTGCTGGTAGCTGTGGTGAAAGGGACGATATGGAGCTCAACGAACCGCTGGCGCATGTCAACCACGACTTCTCTCCAACCGCGGCACACCAATCACATTCCAAGGGTGATGCTCTCAAGTACATCGACTCCCCTTCGGACTTGGTTCCCGGCGTATATGAAGGGGGGGTTGAAGACATGGGAGTGCTCGCTGGACCTGGTCGATTACTTGCACGATACGCCCGTGGCGTCGCGAGGAATGTCTTGCCTGGAGGTACGATCGCCTGAAACACTCGTGTCACTCTTAAACCTAACATTGAGCTCCAGGTTGGCTGCGGCACGGGTATACCCTCAGTATACCTTCTAAGACAGCTTTATGCCAAGGTCCTTGACGCCTCGACTCCAGAGACTCAGACGCATGTGCACCTGCAGGATTTTAACTCTTCAGTTCTTCGGCTCGTCACCATTCCCAACATCCTATTGAACTGGTGTAAGCGCCCTTCCACTCGAGGCTACTTGTATCTAACCTTGCTATTTTCTAGACATGTCAACAGCCTCAAAGGAGTTTCAACCAACCGATACATCCGAGGTCACGTTCCCTCCCCGAGATTCCACCATCCCAGGTGAACTACCCATCACAGACGAACTCAAACAAGCTTTTCTTGATTATCACAAACGTGCCAATATTTCTATCCGATTTTTCTCGGGTTCTTGGGAAAGCTTCGACTTGCAGCGGCCGTACGACCTCCTTCTCACCTCGGAAACTATCTACCGAATGGACAGTCTCCCCTCTTTGATCGCGCTGATGAGAAACGCATGTCGATCTGAGGGGACCTGTCTTGTGGCCGCGAAAGTGCTGTACTTTGGTGTTGGTGGTGGAGTCTCTGAATTTGTTCGTCGGGTGGAAGTTGCTGGGAATGTATCGATTGTACGGGAAAATAAAGTCGGTGTAGGTCGACAGATTCTGCGTGTTCGTTGGACATAACTTCGATGTTACGACTGCAACTTACTCTTTATGATCGTATATTGTGAGCGTCTTGCAAGCAAGGAAAACATCACGAAAGTCTAACAAATCCCGAAAATTCGATCCGCTATGGCAACAGTATAATTTGTAACTGGTCTTGCTCAACGATTGTCGTGACGGTGCGACACGAGCCGCGACGCGTTCAACATTACTGGTCACGTGTGTCCCTGGCCCTGCCTTTGTGTTTCTCACGGTCAGATGTGCCTCACGTCACCGTCACCGATCACATCTTGTTCTCGTCCCTGGTCCGTGCGCAAATCCCTCTTTTCTTCCTACCACCATCTTCCCCGACGTTCCCAGTCCCCTCGAAATGGCGTCGTCTTCGCAGGCTGACTCGCTTGCCTCGACGCCCCATGAAGAGCTTCCTCCGCCTGTTCTCCACATCGCTCAAGCTCAGTTAAGCACCTCGTCGACCGGTAACACCGGAGTGGCCCCGGACGATGAGAAAGAGGAGGGAGAGATAGACGAGACACCAACACCGCCGTCTGTGCCTCAGAGGCTCCCGGGAAAACCGTTGGACGAAGGGCGCAGTGAGCCCAAGTCTTCAAGCGGACCCTCCCGTCCCCTACCTCTCCTTGAAGCTACTTCTCGGATAACATCTTCATCTGGCCCTCCGAAGGATCAAAAAGACGAAGGAAGATATTTGATATCGTCCGAATCAGTGCGCACGGAGAACACTACGGATACCGGAAATGAGAATGTCGTAAGGAAAATCACCACTACACCAACATGGGATACTGAACCGACACCACGAACACCCATTAATTTGCGTGCAATGCCACCGTCGACGAAACTTGCTATGCCTTCTGCCTCGACCGCCGCCAATGCCGATGCTGAAATGGACGACGATGTTATTCTCACCCCATCGAAGACTCTGTCTCCTCTACACAAGCCGACGGAAGCTCTATCTGGCGACGCAAAACTCTCTCGGGACGTAGGGCAAGAGAAAGAGTCGACGCCCACAGCCGTGACTGCTAGTGTCACTATATCGACGCCGACGGAGTTACAGGGAGATGTGAAGGTCTTGGATGAAACGACGGATGGTGGAAATGAAGAGGTCAAAGTGCCTGTGATGTCCGGAGAGAATGTAGTGGCAGTTGGAAGCTCGTCAGTCAGCGAAAGACACGATGTCCCTTCGACGGATGTTGACATGGATGCACCGCCTGTACAAACGTTCGGCCCCGCGACAGATTCCTTCAAGAATCTTCAAGCGCCTAGCACAACGTTGCTTGAGGACTCTGTGCTTCCGGTCTCAACGCCAGTTACCAGAGAAGAACAACCGCCGTCCCATTTACAGACCACTACGACATCCCCTCTCAATGATGATACTCTGCCGCGTTCATCTACTCCTGGCGTGGTCGATCCGCCGCGGCGCAGTCCCCAGCCCCAGGATGGTCAGGATATGGTCAATCAAGGATTTCTGCCTGATACGGGGGACGACAACCAAGCAATGGACCGGCCATTGAATGTTTCAGATGCCCTGTCCTATCTCGACGATGTCAAAGTCCAGTTTACCGACAAGCCGAACGTTTACAACAAGTTTCTGGATATCATGAAGGAATTCAAAGGACAGATGTGCGTTACTGGGCGTCTGTCTGTCTATTCACTGATTTAAGAGTACCTTCGTGACCGTTCACACATAGGATCGACACCCCTGGCGTAATCCGTCGCGTCACACATCTGTTCGATGGCCACCCCACCCTTATCCAAGGATTCAACACATTCCTACCCGCGGGATATAGGATCGAGTGCTCCTTTGGCCAAGGAGACGAACGGGGAGATTATCCTGGGGGAGGCGACCACGATGATGATCATCCCTCGAGAGGTTTCTTGACAGTGACTACCCCAAATGGCGTCACACGGCATAGGATGGNCAACCTTGGTGCCATGAATCTCGGAACCGTTCGAGAGGAGCCACTTGGACCCGGGATGGAGAGACAAGGTATGCTATTTGGACCTGGCGTCGGCGGACCTGGCTTGGGTGGACCTGGAACCCCCTTGGGTTATGAAACCAGTCATCCACATAACGCTGAGTTTGGAGGCCCCAGTATAGGTGCAGGTGGGCCCGGAGAAGCGGGCTTGCAGTCTGAAGCTATCGAGCCAGCAGTTCAATATGTCCAGAAGATCAAGCAACGATGTGATGCTGAGACTTATAAGCAATTTTTGGACATTTTAGGACGGTATCATTCGAGTCCCGGGATAATGGACGAGGTGAGCTTTCATTTCGTGTTTCTTTGCTTTGTTGGTGTCTTCCTGGATAAAGGGACACGCCCAACTAGCCTTTTTGCATGGTTCCCTTTGTCTACCTTCTCTCTATTTTCCCCGGGAATGACGCTGAACCTTTCTCTTCCCCCATTTTAGCGGGAAGTATCCGTTCAAATTTCGCAATTATTCAAAGACGCGCCTGATCTACGCTCGGACTTCCGCATCTTCATGCCCCCCAAGACTCAACAGATGTTGGATGATGAAGGATTTTACAGTTCGTTGACCGTATCATGCCTTACCTCGTATCTCGCTCATGATTCTACAGGCGGCGACTTTGGTCCAGAAAGAGATGGTGTGTTCTCTCTACTCGCTCAAAATATCTGCTGACGCATAGTCACGTTAGGTAAAGGGAAGCGAAAGCCTTTGGAACCTGCATCCAGCACCGGTAGTCTACCTGCCAGGAAGAGGCGTAAAGGCGCTGAACGAGAAAGGGAAAACATTGCGATCAGCAAGCCAACC
>JAPEVF010001123.1:0-13618 GCA_029747585.1 Pleurotus djamor | reverse complement strand
TTCTCCACATTCCTTCTTCAGGAACTTGATTACGAGCTTTGATTATCTCCAAAGTGACTTCTCTTGCACCGTTCAACTTGTTTGCGGCGTTGTCGTCCTCGCCATCACTATCGCTAGTCTTGAAATCCAGCTCTCCTGGGTCCATTGAGCGCAATCGGTCGCGTTCGGCATAGCTAGCCTTACGAGCAGCAGTAGCAGATTCCGTTCGTGTGGGAGGAGCGGCAGCGGGTTCTTCAGATGCAATCGCCGCTGTGGGTTGATACGACGCTAAACTCAGCGAAGGCTTTTGGGCTTGAGGTTGCCTTATAGATATAGGCATCGAACCAACAAAGAAATCTAGACCCAATCATCAGGACCCTTGGGACCGATATAAAAAAANCCAGTGACTAACCGTTACTACGATCCCCGTTGAAGTGAGCTTCCTCCTCTTCTTGCACCATATCATCGAACGACTTGCGAAGTCTCCTGGTAACGACGTGAGCACCATCACTCGGAGCAGAGGAGGGTATGTCTGGTAGTGTTGGGGGAGCCTTAGGTTTATTTGAGTTGCTCGCTCGAGGAGGTGGAGAGAGCATAGCGGCCTGGGAGGAGGAGGAATCTACGCCTTGGTGACTCCTAGGAGGTCGTATATGTGAGGGCAGAGGAAGGGAAGCCGGTCTGAGGGCAGCAAACGATTCAGGAAGTCCTCCGGCAAGAACATTGGCTCTTGTCCGAGGCCGGGGTGGTCGGGACGAAGGAGGCTCGATCAAAGGGAGGACGGAACTAGACCCTTCTACGACAGAAGGAATCTCATTGCCTTCTTCCATAGCGAATACCATATCTATACCGGTCGGTAACGTTGAGAAGATGGAAATGCCGTGAAGGGAAGACGGCACGAACCTGCACTCGGATCGCTCACTTCAACACTATTTTCGTCTGCAGCCTCAGCAGTCAAGTCAGTATTTATTATTTCGACTGGTTCAGGCTGCACAAAGGTGACTTTGCGTTTGCCCTTGTCATTAGCACGTGACTCTACTTCCTTCGTATCTTCAACTTGCTCCGATGTGACAACGGGCTTCTTATCATTGGATTGTTTTTCTGGTAAATCCGTCTTCTGGGAAGTTCCTGGTAGTGATGGCTTCTCATCCTTCTTCTCGCCCTGTTCTTGCTTCTTGCGTGCTATTTCCTCTTCGAGGTTCATAAAATAGCGGTAGGTCGCAGCGGTGTTGATCGTGTCGTTGGTATTCCGAGAAAATCGTAAGACACCGCCGTCTTCGATAGTAGGCGCACCGGCGACTAATGTCCGTGAGGAAGCCGTGGTCATTGAAGCCGCGCTGGCGGCGTCGTCAGCCTTGGTTCCGATCTCAGAGCTCTGCGCTTTCGGATGGTGAAATGTAGACGTCGCGAGAGATTGCGATAGGGTAGATACACGTCGAGACACTGAAGAGGAAATGGGACGCGTTGGAGGTGTCGCTGAAGGAACGAAATCACGTATAGCCACGGATGGACCTGTCTCATTGCGAGACACCGAGTCCCTACCCCTGATAGGATTTGAGTTTGATGGTGGTGGTATGCCCGATCTTTGACGAACTTGCTCGACGCCCAAGAGGTATGTTTTCCATATACACTGAACTTGGAATTTTAACCCCGATTCAGCCTGTTCCAGATCTGCTACTTTCGAGAGGACAAATTGGCATATGGCATTCTCGGCATCGGCACGTAGTTTGTCGGAATGTGATGCAGCGAGTGATGAAAGGTGCACGAACACCGGATGTGACGGAGAAAATGGTGGAGGAGGGAATAATGAAGTGAGTTCGGGTAAGTATTGTTTCGGCGGTTGTGGAGACGATGTCGTAACTGGCGTCAGGCGCTCAATTACGGGCTTGGGGGAGGGTGGGAGCGATGAAGGAGGGGGAAGAACCACAGAGAAAAGTGGCGAAAAGTCCGTGGTAGATCGAGCCCGTTCGATAGCGTCACCAGTCTAGCAGAGTTTGTGATGAGTCTAACGCGCACCAAGTCAAACTAGGGGTCAGCGTATACACTGTGGGCCTTTCGCCCGGGAAAAGACCCTTTGAAAGATGTCGCATAATCTCGTCCCCAAGTTTGCANGCGACCCAATTGACCGATGGGATCGCTGAGGAGGCCCGTCCCCGCCGAAAGTATGCGATATATCACAAAGGGCCATTTCCCCGCGAGAAAACACTTGACACCACAGTGATAGTCCTTGGGCTTTCAGTCGCGGCGGCGATGAAAGAAAGCACAAGAACGATGCTGACCCGTCTTGAAAGACCGCGCGTAAAGGGGTATGGCATGCGATGAAATGGGACCTTACCAGACATTCCTTTTGTACTTGAATCCATCCCGACGGGCTCTGCATCGGCTCTTGCTCTACCCACCCCTCTGGCGGCACGGCGACCATATCTTTCTCTGTGTCGTTCAGACATGATTGACCGACACGGTATATCGCAGATTGGCAAATGAGGCACATCAATGTCACCCATCGCAGTGATCTCGAGGCGTCGGGCGACGCCATCTCTCGCGCCCTTATTCTCGATGTAACTTGAGCATGAGCCTTGAGCAGGGCGGTCGTCTATCAGTCTCGAAAAATCGCGAAAATGGGGGCGATGGGGACTCACTATTGTTATGCCGTCGTTGCCAACATACAACGCATGCCAATTTGGGTCAGCCGGCCACTCAGATGGAAGCTCCTGTGTAGTCGGGTGTTCACGAATGGTGACGTTCAAGCATTTGCAAGCGAAAAGCTGCCCGACGTCGTGCATGATGATGACGACGACTTGGTCCTGGCGCCAGATGGAGATGGTACAGGTTGAAGATTTGGAAAGGAATGGATGCGGGCGCAACGGACTTACGGATCCGACCATCCGCCGGGCGCTTATTTTACTGCCCCATCCCCAACCCTGCACAAACTTGGCACAAAACTGCTTTGTTGCCAATTATCTCCCTCAAATCAGCTACTCTACAGTGCCAGACCAGACTACAAAGCAAGGGAGCCATACAACACACCCTCAGACACTACCGGGTGACTCAGAACCCGCGATACAAGGAACACCGATACTCGGAATCAACCGTAACTTAAAGGAAAGCCGTCTAACGAGGGTATCATATATCACCGGCGCTGCTGCACAGTGCTACACTTGTGTGATTGGAGGAACTGATGTAGGGGCCTATTGATTCATCTCGGTGCCAGCCGATTCATCGAAACCAGACAAAGTACTATCATCACGGTGACAGCATCGTGTTCTACTACGGTGACAAACCTGAGATACACGCCCCGGCGATGGGTACGTCATATCTGAAACAAGTAAGCGAAGAAAAGCAACGGTGTGTTGATGTCTAACCTATCATGCCATTCGGTATCTAGCTTTCTCCGCAGTTTGTCCCAGCCCAGTCATAGTGACGGAATAGCGGCGTCAATATTTCGCTGTGTCTTCGAGGACGGCATTCTACCATTTACCATGCCATGGGTAGACCGAACTTCAGTCATAAATCTCTAAAACGAACTAGGCCTGGAGCGATGGGATCAGGATCTCGGAGGTGGCGGATGCCCCACATCCAAGAAATCCATATGTGGGGTAGGAGGATGTATGTGGATGTCATTGTGCCTATCGAAGAGAGTATCTCACACAAGGTAATACACGAGTTCTCTCATCAACAGATTCATCAGTCAATATTTCAATATGGAAGATGGTGAACGGGATCAAAAGTGACCATATCGGTCATACGTTGTCGATGGACTGCCATAAGTTCTAGAATATAGTGCCCTGGATATCTATGCCCTTCATTGCCACGCTGGGGGTCTAGCCCAATAACAGGGTCTCAATACGTCACATCCAGTCTCAGCTGCTGGATGATGAACGTTGAACGTTGAACACGCAGTAAAACAAAATTGAGCCAAGCCATCACATCTCCTATTAACTCAGGACTATCAAGGGATGTCAAGGAACCCCTATCTACGAGATGGGCCTTAGGCGACTACTGGCACTGGCCCACGGTAGTATAAATGACAGAGTGGATTGGTGAGCAAGTGGATGTCCTAACCATGCTCCTGTTTGGCTGCTAGCGACATGACAACGATTAACTGAAATACATCTATACGAACAATTCCCCTCTTGAAAGAACCCGCAACTGCCCCATCAACCTTATCAGCCCATTATCCTCGTCGAAAACAATTTTCAAGTCACCACCTCTGGGACTAACCGATTTGGACCTCATTTCAACTTCGCTGGCCATTCCTAGCTTCTTTGACCAGTATGGCGCAAGCAAGCAGTGCGCCGAACCACAGACTGGGTCTTCTCCGGCTCCGGAAATATGAGCTGGAGCGAACATTCGAAGGTGATAAGATGATTCAGCGTTCGGACTGGCGGTGGTCAGGATATTTATGCCTTTACCCGAGCCCAGCTGTTCAATGATCAATATGCAACTGGGGGCATTGAGAAAATGACTTGTACTTACCAATGACTTGGCGTCGACTACACAACCAGCAAGGTCATCAGCGGGATCTAATTCCACCACAAGCATGTGCTCAAAACCCTTGCCGCCGGTCCCAATGAATTTAACATTCGCTTCCTTTCCTATCGCCCGTGAGACCAACTCTTTGATCCTTGCACTTTCCGCCGCGCCCGCGGCCTCCATCGTTCCAGAGGGAAGTTGCATCTCCAACCATTCCCCATCACCTTTGGAAACTCTCAAGACTGCTCCGAGCTTCGTATGAAACTCCAGCGTGTTCACGTTTGCATCCACCATCCCAGGCGTAGTCCAGAGGGCTTTCGCAGCTGCGATAGTTCCGTGTCCACACAATGGGACTTCTTCTGACGCGAACCATCGGATACCGAACGCAGCCTTGTTTACGTCGGAGGTAGGAAGAGAGGTCGTTATGAAGGATGCAATAGGTTGGTTCAGGTTGTTGGCGATGCCCTGGAGTATAGGGTCATCTGGGATATCGTTGTTGAGGTATATGACGGCTGCAGGGTTCCCACCGGTAAGGCGTGTCGAAAAGGCAGTAACTAAGGTGTAGGGGAGGGATCGTGACATGGTCAGAATGTGGCGGGAGGTAGACGGGTAAATTGAAGGCTGCAAGACGGGACTTTATGTGATAGATGGGCGGCGTGAGTCAGTCTGAGTCATGAATGCATGACCGCCTGCTGGCCTCTGGTTGATATTTCCCATTCATGTCGATCAACCCTTGATAATTGTGGAACTGCTGAGTCTGGTTGTCCTACAGATCAATCATCATTCCTCTCGTGAGCGTCAAGCACGAGAATGATGGACGGCCGACGGAAGAGATTACTGATATTTGACACGGTGAGTATGGGTTTGGGGAGTGTCGTGGTTGGTAAAGGACGCGATGATCCTGGGACTCGGCGGGGGTGCAAGTGTGAAGGTCGAAATTTGGCCAATGGCTCCTGTTGAAATAGGGCTAAGTATTCAAGGAGAAGTGACTTTACAAGTACTTAGACCAGCAATGTCCGTCATGATGCTTGCCGACAGACCAGGTATTCGAATAGACAAACAGTCCGTCAACGTCGATACCCAGCCGTCAGTGACCCCTTGAGCGACCTTTGGACATGAACATGAAAGCATACCCCGATGGTTGGAGCTTGGAGGCGGAACCTTGCACGAAGACCCGATAGATGACCAAAAAGAGTGCAATCGTATGACCGTACTCAATCTGCTTGGGGACAGAATTCAAGCTCGATCATATGGAGAGCGGCCTCTGGAAGTGTGTTTAGGCGTAGTTACATCACATATGTACCAGCAATATCCGCCGCGGGGCTTGGCGGTAGACCCGATACTCGAGAACACATCGTCCCGATTCTTCATCGTGGGAGATAAACCTGACATACTCGTTATTCAAATCGGGAAGAGAAAACTCGATACGAGAGAGATGAAGTTCATCAACGTCAACACCCAATCTTGTGTGACCCCTTGAGTGAGGCTTTGACACGAGCATAAACCCACCGCCAGAGGCATGGAGGCTGGACCTCGTACGTAGGCCAGTGAGACCACCAAAGGAAGTGCAATCAAGACTCGATATTTGATCTGTTCTCGGCCAGACTTCATGCTCTTCCACAACGCAGCCATCAGAGTCAAAGGTAGAGGCATTGATCGTTACTGTGCGGATGTACCTGCCATACCAGATGAGATATTGGCCGCGCGACAAGCGGTGGATGCATGGATAGTGAGAGGAGCTCATGCTATAGAACGCTTCCCATAAGCCGACGAGAGTGACATTCTTTTTGGGAACTCGTAAGCGCGTCACCGGTTGTAATGGTGGCAATCGGAAGATACGAAGCCATTCATTATGAGCGACAAGAAGGTAAGTCCTTTCATGGACTACTAGAGAGCCATCAGCGAACATGCAAGACTACCAAAGAGGTTAGAGAAGGGTACTATGCGTTGGATGGTGATCCTGAAGCGTACTTTGGATACAAATGGATAGATCATCAACGGCGTGTCTAAGCCTTCATGATAGAAGCGAATGTAGCAGTCCCGTCTGTTGGTTTGGATGGCGATGTACTGGTCCGTGAGCACTGCATAGTCCACATTGAATGTCAAAATGAAGTGATCGAGTCTCGTACAGTCTCCAGTGGATGGATTGGATCGATATATGTGGACGTGAGTGAGAAAGCTATGGTAGAAATTGTCAATGCCACCGGGGGGGGAAACATCGTCAAAGAGGTGAAGACTCACTCGCAATTTCCAATCTCGTTCGTCACTTCCTTGTACGAGCAAACGGCAACAACGACTTCGTCCGCAGAAATGGGACAAAACTTCCAATGGGATATGGGGAAATATGACCGAGGAACTAGTAACGGACTTGTCTGCAGTATGTCGACTTCATCGTCCCAGTCATGAACAACCAGGGTATGTCGAGAATCTTGCGTTGTCACAAAATATCGACCACCAGGCAGGACGACTGGTTGATACTCATTTGACGATTCGTAGACTCTGGAGATAGAAAGCGACGGATTTGAGGCACGGAACTGGTGAGCTACGTATGCCAGTCTGGTGGCTGAATGCATGCATTCATCGAGAGACATGTGACCCAATGCATACTTCAGTCTTGGAATGGACCAAACGTCCAGGATGTCGCGTAGCACAATCAACCAAATGGAACGGTCATACAGATGCCGTGCAAGTGTTTTTGATGTCTATATGAGCCGCCCAATGAGTTCAATCGCAGAGGGCCCTTCAAAAAGCGCACCAATCGCAGATTACACACGTCCTTAACAGACAGATGCAGAGACAGCGCGTAAATCACGTCGTAGGGCATGTCAGTCAACGTGATTCTCGCTGGGCGCAAGATGCGCCATAGACGTTGTGTCGGCCAGTAATTTCGACATACATATCCTATCGTTGGAGGACAGATCAGAGCCACGAGCAAAGTGTTGTACAGGACGTTGGTCATGACAGTCAAGGAAAGAGAGCAGTGAGCGCCTTCTCGCCTCATGGATTGAAGTCTTCCGCGGTTCTTCCTTATCCGCATTTACGCAGGCGGGTTGGCGAGTGACCCAGTGATAACTTTGCCATGGGAATGCCTTCGGAAAGCCTCGATAGTGAGGAGGTTGTTGGTCGGAATGTCCTCTCGATACTCGGTTAGTATTTGAGATGTCATATTAAATTAGTCCATACAAAGACAACAGGATAAAACTTGAAGCTTGAAGCTTGATCTATGGAGAACCAAATAACAAACGAAAGCGACAGGGCAAGTAATGGCAACCGGAGCACTATTGAAAATCAAATAGAGCACAAATGTGACGTATAATCGACTACACGGCTGAATCAACCTGTATCCCGGGTCCTCGTCCCTGACGCCACCTTCTGGAGGCGCGGAGGGCGTGTCGGGGGATGGTGAATTGGGAGATGGTGACGGGGACTGAACGACGGCAACAGAACCTAGTCCGAACTTGAGTTTAATCTTCTTGGGTGGATCGTCACCTGGTTTTGTTCGACCAGTGGAGGCTAACGAAGGGGCATCTTTCGCCTGATCCTGCGTCTTCATCTTAGATAGGCGGCCGGGCAAACCATCGTCATCCTCATCATCACGCCGACGCTTTTCGCTGGGGCGCATGGAATCAAGGGATATCGATATCGTCTTCGGCGTTGGTGGTGCTTTGCCTCTGACCAAGGATTCAAGGATGTTGTCTTCCTCGTCCTCATCTTTTGCAGGCAGACGCTTCGGCGGTAGATTGGAGAGTGTTGGTGAAGGTATTTGTCGGTGAGAGAGTATAGGGCTTGTAGGAGGGAGATTGGAAATTAGAAAAGTAGTTTACTCGCTACAAGTAGACCAGCAACATCCGGTACGAGGCTTGGCGAAAGACCTGGTATTCGAAAATACATCGTCCCGATTCCTCATCGTAGGAGATAAGCTTGACCCACTCATTCTGCAAGTCGGGGAGAGCAAACTCGATCGTATAGGGGAGGGGACCATCAACGTCCATACCCAATCGTACATGTCCCCTTGAGTGACCCTTAGGCATGAACATGAATGCACACCCTGACGGCTGGAGGCTGAACCTTGCCCGTAGACCTGATACATGACCGAAAGAAGTGCAATCGCGTGATATTACTCGGTCCGTTCGGGGCCAAACTTCGAACTGTTCCACAGAGCAGCCGTCCGATTCGATAGTAGAGCCATCGATGGTTATCGTCCGTACGTCGTTACCGTGCCATATTAGGAATCGACCGTAAGACAAGGAGTAGATAGGTGGAAATCTGAATTGGTCCATCCGGTACCAACCCTCCCATAGGCTCACGAGCGGGGCACTATTCTGAGGAATAGGAACTCGTAGACGAGTAACTGGTTGCAAAGGTGGCAAGCGGAAAATGCGGTGCCACTCGTCATGAGCGACAAGAAGGAAGGTCCTGTCGTGGACCGCTAGCGACCCGTCTTGGAATGGGCGGGGCTACCAGAGTTAGGCAGGGGTGCACATGGATAGGCGGTCGAAGCTTACCTTAGACTTATACGGGTATATCATTAACGGCGTGTCTAAACCCTCATGATAAAAGCGAACGTAGCAATACCGTTCGCGACTTTGTATGGCGATGTACTGATCCGTAAGTACGACATAATCCACTCCAAATGTCAAGACGAAGTGATCAAGTCGCGTGCAAGTTCTAGTGGCTGGATTCGATTGGTAGATATAGACATGAGTGAGGACGCTGATGGCGAGACTCGTCATTGGGAGCATTCGAAAAGAATGGGAGACTCACTCGTTGTTTCCAAGCCTATTTTTCACATCCTTGTACGAGCAAACGGCAACGACAACTACGTCTGCAGATATTGAACAAAACTTCCAAAGGATAATCGGCAAATGTGACCGAGGGACGAGCAAGGGGCCTGTGGCCAGAACCTCCACCTGATCGGACCAGTCGTGCACGACAAGTGTATGTCCATAGTCTTGCGTTGTCACGAAATATCGACCGCCAGGCAGGAGCACCGGTTGATTTTCCTCAGAATGGTAGACTTTGGATATAGAGAGCGACGCATTTGAGGCTCGGAACCGGCGTGCTAGGTATGCAAGTCGGGTAGCCGTACGCAAACAGTCGTCGAGAGACATGTCTACTAATGCATACTTGAGTCTTGGAATAGGCCAGACTTCAAGGACGTCGCGCAGCACAATTAGCCATATGGAACGGTCATACAAGTGTCGTGCAAGGCTTTTCGATGTCTATGAACAGTACGGTCAGTCCAAACGCAGAAANTCTGTTCAAAAAGCTCACCATTCGCAGATTACACAAGTCCTGGACAGATAGATGCAGAGACAACGCGTAAATCACGTCGTAGGGCATGTCACCCAATGTAATACTGGCTGGTCGCAAGATGCGCCATAGACGTTGTGTCGGCCAGTAATTTCTACACATGTATCCTATCGTTGGGGAACAAGCCAGGGCAGCGAGCAAAGCATTTGGTAGGATCTTGGACATGGTGGTCAAGAGCAAGTTGCAAGCGCCCACCTGTTTGTGCAATGCCACCGCCATCGTCTCAGAGAACGCGCTTCGACGCGTCTCTTACCTTCTAAGATCCCTGATTCCCACCGTGCGGGCGATGGATCCGTTTAACTCTATAAATATATACGCGAAAACAAATAATTTACTGGACTTGCTACGGACTATTCGTCTTGGTTACCTCAGAAATGCCCCGTCAGTCGAACATCCTTTATCGACGCGCCGACAAAGACGGTGAACTGTCCCTGTGGAACGACCCATTTTTGCGTGACGACGTCCCAGATACTACGAGAGCAAATGACATATGTAAGCAAAATTTATCGAAGATTTGGGGAGGAAGAATAGGGGACGAACCTCATATCCCTCTTTGACAAAACCATCTCCACTCGCTTACTCTTCCCTTTCCTCAAGAAGACATCATCGAAGCCTCTCAACACCTTCGGTGGTTCTCCCGAACCACTTGGGAAACCGAGGTAGAGCTGAGGAATCTCGGTACCATCAACGGAGCCAGTGTTCTTGACAGTGAATCGGATTTTCTTGGATTGGGAGTGTGATGAGGAGATTGATAGGGAGGAGTAGGCGAAGGTTGTATAGGAAAGACCGTAGCCGAATTCGAAGCGGGGGGTGATGTTGTTTTGTTCCATGTGGCGGTAGTCGAGGAAGAGGCCTTCATCATATACGAGCTGCATGGAAGAGCATGGTCAGAAGGGAGAGGATGGGTTATGTGTGTCGATCGAATACGCACAGTCAATGGCCCGATAGTTCTATCGTACACGACCTCTGTTCCGTAGGCTGCTTCGTTCTAACATCCCTCATGTCAGCCCACGCTTCGACGAGGAAAAATAGACGAGAAACGTACGTCAGCAATGCTGAAAGGAAGGCGGCCACTTGGGTTCGTATGTCCATACAAGATATCCACGATCGAAGGACCAGTCTGTTCACCTGGTGCACCGGCATAGACGATCGCACTGATGTTCGGGTGGTTGCTCCAATGCATCAAAACAGGTCCGACGGAGTGGACGATGACGACGGTGTTGCTGTTGACAGCGGCAACGCGTTCGACCTACAACACAGGTGGTGAATAATGGCAAGACGGTGAATGAAGGAAGATTACGGACCAATTCCTTCCCTTCGTAATACAGCTCCAGATCATTTCGATCACCGCCTTGGTCATGTACAATATCGACGATCCATTCACCGCTCATTCTGGGTAATAGGTCAAATTGTGAGTACTTCCCAGTCTAGATGTGAAAAGCGCACTTACGCGTTGACGAAGACGAAAGCGACGTCCTTGTCCACGGCGGCAGCAGCACCCGCGGCAGCATCGTTCGACAACGACGAGGCAATCGTAGCAGAGTTCCCGACGTAGGAGGTGATAGCATCGAAGGGAGCTACAAGGAACTCCAATGAGTTGGCACCAGAACCCCAACTAAAATCACAGCCCAAGCAAAATCAGTTGACTAAACCGATGAGGAGGAAATTCAACACACCCAATGGACATGGTTCCATTCGTACACTCATTGAGAGCGTTACACAACGACCTATCCATCAACTTCGCATCTTCACCAATGACCGCAATCTTCTTTGCCTTGGATTTGTTGACGGGGAGTCCACGCTGAAGACCTCCATGTCCTCCTCCGTGTCCGCCGCCGTACCCTTGCCCTTGCTGAGAAGGCTGTGGGTATGTCCGCTCGTTCTTTAGCAATACGGCCGATGCCGACGCGATTTCCTTCGCAAGGTTGACGTGTTGCTGCGTTCGGACGACGACGTTTTNGGTTGAGCGGGCCACCAGGTTCTTGAGTGTTGAAGTTAGTTTCGGGGAAGCCCTGTTAGAAAGTTTGCAATGAGGATGATAGACGGGTTACGACGAGAGACATGCGACGCACGGAGTCTTGTCCGAGGCGATAATACGGTGTCAAAACACGAGTAACCATTTGATCCAGACGCTATAGGTGTGAAGCCGTTAGCAAGAACAAATCAGGAGGACAATCGAAGAGACATACAGCTTGGGAGACGGTACCATTCAGCACGGAGTCCTTGAGTCCACTATTCGCGAAGATACCTCCTCCATCGACTGTTCAGCGAAGAATACAAGAATGAGTGTCAACATCAGTATCTTACTATGGAAAAGGCGAAGAGTCGAAGACATACTTTGTGGATCGTACTCCCCAGGCTGCTCCATCTCCAACCCAGCATTGGCATTCTCCTCTGCAGTACCATGGTTCGCACCCCAGTCGGTTACGACGTACCCCTTGAACCCATTCGAACGTAAGAATCCTGTATCGCTGAGGAGTTGCGGGGAACCACATGTGAAGGTCCCGTTGATGCGTTGGAAGGAACACATGATCGTTGATACGTCGGCCTAATAAACGGAAACAAAAAGAAACCCATGAGAAACAGAGCCAAAACGAAGTAGAGACGCGCTCGAGAAGATAGGACAGGATGGAGGACAAAAACATACCTCGATACTGCGAATAAAGGGATACCCATACATCTCCCACATCGACCGATCATCCAACGTTACGCTCAAATTATACCGATTGTGTTCCTGATTATTCGCCGTAAAGTGTTTCGCGCAGGCTTGCACACCTTTGCTTTGCACACCAGTGATGGTTTCGTACCCGCCCTCACCATTGAGGTAGGGGTCAGGACCGAATGATTCCCAGCCACGACCGCCTTTGGGGTTGTACATCTGAGGAAAAAGACGGGGAAAAGGGAACGGTTAGAGATAGTGTGGGGCATTGGAGGTAACGGGGACTGACGAGATCTTGAGCGGGCCCAAACCAAACACTAAAAGCAAAGAATGGTATCAGGAAAAGGGTGGAAAGAGGGAGCAGAGCGAGAACGAATGGGGAACGTACTGGATTCCCTTTCCACGCAACTCCTCCCCAAGGGCCGCTCCTCTTTCGCGCATCAATCGTCTGCTGAACGTCGACGCGGCGTTGATCGCAGATGGCCAAGCGGTGACACCGGTCCCGGGGCGTATACCAGCTGGACCATCCATCAAGCAGAATGCGGGGATGTCGAGGCGGGGAACGGGGTGAGTGTTTCCGTTGCAACGGCCTGGTCAATAATTAATGAACAACGACGTAAAGAGGCGGTGAAAGGAGAAAGGACGGACTTCCAGCCATAGTAACACCAGTTAGGACACCGACTTTCTCATCAATAGTCATATCCGACACGGTTTGCGCGGCCATTTGAGAGGCATCCTGCCATGATCCTAGTAGAAGGAAGAGATAAAATGAGGCCAGGAAAAGTGAGAAACGCGGAAGTGTAAAACGCACGAGTGAGCGCACTCGAACATGCGATAAAGTAAGGCAGGAGAAGAATCGTCAGACGTAGCTGCGAGAGAGCCATCGCGTCTTCAAAAACGGGTGGTCGGTATCCTCGTCGTTCCACCAGGTCGGTCTTTAAGTAACGCGTTCCTCAGCCCATCCTTGTGATTACTTGCGAGCAGACAGACGCAGCAAGGCCAAGAAGGGAGAGATATAAAGAAAANGTAGCCGAAACGACGTCTGATTGAGGCGCGAAAAAGGGTCTGGGCCGACGATATGTTTGATTCCGTCGTTCTCTGCAAAGCAACCAGGTCCTACTAGGTTGTGCTTACAGATTTTCATGAAGGTACCAGGTACGTGCGCATGTCAACAGAAACCATATGTTGCTTCCCTGT
>JAPEVF010001122.1:0-13627 GCA_029747585.1 Pleurotus djamor | reverse complement strand
CAAGATGGTTAATAAAAACCAAAACGTCGGAGCTATCGGAGCTCCAACAACAGTAGAATGGACAAATAAATGTCCCGGCACAAAGGCCAATGTCCTCCACGTTAGGCGTAKTTTTCAACGACTTCACAAGCCACGTCAATTTCACCGGGAGTGAGTGAGTGTTGAAGAGAGCGAAATGTATCAAGCAAGGCAGATGAGGTAATTGAACGGATGGGATGACATTGAGGAGCTCCAGTGTACGAAGGGTATTCATCTGAGTGGGTAGGTCCACCCGATGAATGATCGTCGGATGCCTGATGCGGAGTGCCTCTAATATAGGCCCAGGATAAAGCAAGTTCTTTGACACGGGATGGTCGGCAGAGGGAAGGACTACACTGAATTGCTCGATCCGTTCGAATTGTGAGAGAACAGCTTCGTAGGCCAATTTGAAGTGTGACATTCCGAGTTCGCGGCCGGTTATGCAGCCTCGCACGCGTAGAGGTGAGGAGGCGGACATCTGGAGCGCGTCCATAGTCCTCTCTGAGTTCGAGGTTAGGCTGATAAACCCCCAGTAACGGGGGGTCNTTGCGCGCTACCCTTCTCCACTGAGCGCAGACACCGCAGACAGCGTATATCCACCCGTCATGGAGAATTGCCATGAAATTGTCATTCTCGAGTGATTCCCAGTAGCTCTTCCGTGCGTCCACGAAGATAGAACCGAGTAGTTCAGTGGGGAGCGTAGAAACAGTACCGGGCATGTTGCCCACGCGGTGCGTCTCGGGTGATTAGTGCCAGTTGAGCTGAATTACCTACAAAGTGAGCTCAGTTTGCCATATGAGAGTGAGAAGCGAGGATAACATACCACGAAGGAGAACTTCAAGACTTGAAGTTGAGCGTGTTGGTCAAAGTTCAAGTCCATTTTGATTCCGCGTCGGCCACTAGGGAGGCCGGCCTTTCAAAGGTTTGCCGACCGGCAACCAAAACCTTCAGGCTTCGACTTGTCCGACAACTTTCTGTAAAGATGTAAAGATTCTCAAAGCAAGCCCAGTAGACTGATACGTTGGGTATGTATGTGACGCCCGCTCACCTGTTAAACCAGCTACCGGAGCAGAGGGAAGCAGACTTGAAAGAGGCTATCGTGTACAAGAAACTGGCGTACAGAGTATTAGGACTACGAAATTGAAAGGCGTCATCGCTGTATGGAAGCAGGACCACTGGGTAATCGCTAACTAATGGAAATCTTGACCGCTGCTCGGTATCGGGATGGCATATGACATCATGTGCCATTTCCATGAGTTGGGTCACTGGGAGGCCAAGAGTGGACGAAGGGTAGTCCACGAAAAGCTCTCCAACCGCTACTGACAAAGCTTGCGGCCGTGCGGATTCATCTGGAAGCCACAGCATCGGTGAGGTCAAATGTCGCCAAACAGCGGGATAAACAAAACTTTAATATTCGCAGCCACGTCGTAGTCATGTGATGGCGTGGTCACTGGAGTATAAATGTTGGGACGGTTCGGTGGCTCGAGTCCCCAGGCAGGAATGTGAGTAACTTCCATGTTTGACGAAGAGAGTTGTCACTGATGGTCGTTCGCAGAGAGTTCGCAGTGCACAGATAGTAATATGGCTTCTATTTTCGCTGCCACTCAGCCCTCTGTCAGCCAGACCATACTGGGAGCGCCGGATCACTGCGCTGTGCGAAGAGAAAAGCCATTCGGGCCTCCTACTCCATGACCTTTATCCCGCTCGAGGGGAGACTGGGGGCGGATAGTAGATCACCCTCTGCGCCGAGTACCTAGCACGAGTTCCGCGGTCCACATAGGCATCCCAGAGCATGGACGGGGCAGCAGGCTCTGAGTGGAGCGATACTGGGTCTGACAAGGTATCATTGGGATATCATCAGTGTACGACATTGTTCTGGCGTAGTTGTGGACGTTGGGAGATGACCCAACGGGCTACCTCCGATGCGCAGAGCAGGAGGTGCTGGCAATGACCTGTTTTGCGGTGAGTCTGAGTTGGCTGGAGCAGGGAGGACGTGACTTACACCGTTTCCTTCCCAGTTCGTGAGTTTGGTTGTATGGTGGGTTTGGGATTAAGACTTTGTATTTTTTNGAGCTCTTCTCGCGTAGACAGGATGTCGAGCTTGTGTGGAGTTGTGTTCGGGTGAGCGTCAGTAATACAAGGTTACACTCCGGCGCTTAAACTTCTTGTCGTCTTTCTGTCATGTCGTATTTGCGATCTCCCAACTATGTGTGCCAACCACACCATTACCACGCCATTGTCAACGCAGCCGACGCTGGGATGAGACAATTGCACGGCTCGCTTCAGACTACTCTTCGCTCGATGGCCGTTGGTCTATTCACCAAACACACGCTCGTCGCTGACCATCCTCGAACACTGGCGGGGGTCGATGTTGGTCCTCTTGTCGAACGAGGGCAACGCCTATTCCAGGACGCTATGAATCGAGCGTTTCTACGTTTGGTCCTCGACCATGAAGCTGAGAGTAGTGATCGATACACGGTGTGTAACACCAGATCTTACTTGAATTGCTGCTGGATGGACTCACAAGTGTCTTGCCTCAGATGATCAATCATCTCTTCTCTACAACTCACCTTCGTTCACGCTATGGAAGATTACTGGAAACTATCGTGACGGTGAAGCGCAGTGAGGCGCTTGTGAACCACCTCGACAGTCTTAATACGAGGAATCAGTCTGAAGTTCTTGAGAACCTTTATGCCGACGTTTTCATGGTTTCCATTGCGCGATTCGAACAGCAAGCTTTCGATGGTGTCGCTCCGTGGCTTTCGCGGTTGCTTGACCCTCTCTTGGGATTTGTCTTTACAACCAACCTGGACGCCTACACGTACGTATCTTCCCCCTTCTCTCCTCGCTCCACCTCATTCATGTCTACTCAGAAATCACTCAATTGGAATCCAGAATACTACTAGACATCATCAACCCCCACCTCCAGTTCCTATGGCGTCACCAGAAGACGTCCCTTATCCCATCACGACGCCTGGCTTCCATTTTCCTAATCCCCCGACTCCAGCTGGCCTCAATGTGACGTATCTGTGGTTTCAACGTTTGTCCATAACTCGAGCTCAACCACCGCCTGTATCCTCCTTTCCATCTCGGATCTCAGCTTTGAAGTCCTACATTGCTCCCACTAAGAAGAGAGACCGCCTCACCTCGCCCGAATCAATGGATGACTGCCACCGAAATCGCAAGAAGCCGAAAACAAACAGGAACCGCCGCGCGTCCACACCCGCCGACCAAATCGCTGGCCCATCGATGCTACCGCAATCCAAGAAACAAAAGTCCAAGAGCAAGACCGTCACAGCTCCGAACATATCTTCGCAAAGAGTTCCTCAACCCCAAGACTCTGCTCGCTCTTCCATGATCTCCTCTTGGATCCCTGATCTCGGACCTCCTGCTTCTACTACTGTGCCTCATACCTCGCCTATTCTCGTCAACGAGGAAGCTTATGGCCCGGCCCCTCCGCCTACCTCGCTGTCTATCAGATTTGCTCAGCCAAGCTCTCCTACGCGTGCTGACCGGAATGCGACGCCCATGGAAGATGCCCAAGGATCTCCTACCTCTCCCTGGCTTTTTGGCTCTCCTACGTCCTCCTACGCTAAAACACTCTCTTCTTCATCTTCTAGCTGGTCTGTGAAATCGTGCATCGAAAAGGGCAAGACGAAACTTGTATCCTCGAATAGCTTCCGTCGACTGGCAGCTCTGGTCCCCGATAAAATTGTCCCGTCACTCAGTCTTAAACGCCAACCCCGCTCCCAAAGTTCAGAATACACGCCCGTTGCTGAGGTCTCGCCCTCGCAGCCTACCACATCTACGGCCGTTTTTCAGCAATCTTCGTTGGAGCCAAAGGAGCCGCAAATATCTCGAAAACCACTGGTGTCACGACAACCTTCCACTGTGGTCAAACGTAGTGTATCCAAGGTCGATCTCGAAGCTGAGAAATCTGTCTACAGCACTGCGCTCAAGAAGTTGAAAATTTCAAAGATCAAACGAGATGGTGATTCCCCTGCGCTCCCTTGAGTTTCCCTTAGCTATGTAACCGGCTTTCTTTTGCATGTGTCTTCAAATATGGAAATCGACGCAAGTAAACGTCTCTGCCTCACTTTGCAGAATCTCACACTCTGTGCCTTTGTGTAGATCGGCACCCTAGCTAAAAGTATGCGGATTGCCGGAAAGCTGGGATCGCCTGCGCTTCCTTCGACAGCAGAGGCAGTGACAAGGATGGACCGAAAGACGCGTCGTTTACCGTCGTAACTAACAAAGGAGTCCTTCAGCTGGCAAATACTAAATAGGCTCAAGACAGTTTCACGGAGGTATCATTATGGCTAGGTCTATCCTGCTCGTCTGGGTGAAACGATTCGATTCGTTGACACCTAATGCTCTCTCGCTCAGGGACAGCCATGGCCGAGACCAAGGATGCTGTCCCGCTCCCTGAAAAGACAAGTACCCAACCCAGGGGAAGGGTACCCATCCCAACAGGGGGACGAGCTCAAGCCATGGTAGGGGCGAACGGAAGAGACGGAGGCTCGAAAGGGTGAGCCTGAGAATCGGCCCAATGTAGACGGTAAGATAGGTTCAGGATACGCTCCCGGGAAGTATCGATGTAAAGCTTGTATGCGTCGCTGCGCCAGCGTCCCAGTTGCTGAATCTCGTGATCTAGGAAACCGGATGATGCAGCCGCCGTTGCTGCCCCGCGTCGGAAACTGTGACCAGAATACCCAGTTGGTTGGATGCCAGCCGCGAGCAAGGCAGTCTTCAGCTTGGCAATAAATACCGAGCGTGTGAGTGGGTTACCATCGGACATCACGAAAAGTGGCGATGATGGGGGAAGGGGGTGGGAAGTGAAAAGGTGAGATAAAGCCGTGACAGGACAGGTGTGCGCGCCAGGAGCGGAGGATATGTATATGGAAACCCCTTTCCGAAAGGGGTCTGTCTTGGAAGCCGGCAGTGTAAGAACGATATGAGTAGCATTACCAACGGATGGGACAAATTTAATTGAGGAACGCGAAAGGTGGACATTAGGGTCGAATTGACCGGCGCGAGAAGTGGTGAATTCCCCACATCGGAGGAAGCCTGCAAATGCCAATCTGACAGCTGTGAGAAACACGACATCATCAAAGGTAGGGGATGGGATACTAGAGAGCCGCCTCATGATATCAAGGGTAATAGGCAATTTGGCCAAGCGGTCTCGTTCCCCATGGAATCGCTTGATGCCACGGAGCAGCCGTTGTAAAACGGGGGATTCACACGCATCAAAGGGAAGGTCGGCGTCGAGATGGAGGGAACGAACGGCGGAGATGTAGGATTTAATGGTTTTGGGTTGTAACCCTCGAGCACCCAATGACGCTGCCCATTCCATGATTGCGCGAGAGGAAGCTGGGAGGATGGAGTGATCTGAGTTGAGGAGGTAGGGGTTATTTCGGATGTATTCAATAAAGGATTTTTGGCCAGTGTTGTAAGTGGATCGCGTACTGGCCGCGAGACCATGCCAGAGGTAGAACGCCACGACCCTGGAGAGGTGAGAGTGCGTTTCATACCAAGCGTTGGGGGGTGCGGAGAGCAGGGCTTTCGGCACAAATCCGGTGATAGGGAAAATAATCGTGCATATTGAAAACGAGAAGCAGAGTCAGCAAGCGCATTCTGTGAGGATGATAACCAAGAAGAGGAGAATGAGAATCCCAAAGCAGCGGCAAGCATGAGTATCAGTCGGAGCAGCGAGGCTAAGTGAGGTGATCGGTTAGTGTGGCTATTCAAAGCCATCGAAACGACTGTGTTGTCCACATGAAAGATGACATGCGTGTCCTTCCAACGATGACCCCAGCGCAGAATCGCATGAAGCACGGCCAGCATCTCTTTGAATTGAATGTCCCGACCCCGAAATCGACGGGCAACCCGCGAGGAGAACCATTCCTGACCCCAAATGCCCCCTATACCTTTCGTCCCGCTTGCGTCGGTATAAATGTGAGTTGATTCTGTGGATTGTTGAATGAGGGAGACACCATTCCAGGATTCTGCGAAGCACGACCACCAACGGATGTCGGCCAGCGCTTGACGCGGTATTGAGCGGCGGGTAAAGGGGTTTCGGAATGATGACATGAAAGTAAAGAGACGGCGTAGAAAGGCCCTAGAATATGGGATGACTTGGGATGCGAATTGGAGGAAGCCGACTAGTTCTTGAAGCTCGAGTAGTGTGCAGTGCCGACGTGCAGTCCAGGATTGCACCAATGTAATCAAGTAAGTGAGTTTATCGGGAGGAAGGCGGGCTTCCATAGACATCGAGTCCAGCTCTATACCAAGGAACTCCAGACAACATGTTGGCCAGACTGTCTTCTGCGGCTGGAATTGAAGTCCCAGCTGCGTGCCCAAATCCTGAATCCACTCGATCGCCGCATAAGCAAGATCAGGAGGTGTACCAGGGGGAAATAGGGTGAGGAAGTCGTCGAGGTAATGTTTCAGGTGCGCTGGTATGTGGCGTTGGATAATCCAGTGAAGTGCCTCCGCAAACAGGTTAAAGATATAAGGAGCCGTTTTTAAGCCAAAAATAAGTACCAAGAACTGGTAGAACTGAGTATCCCAGAAACAGCCCGTTAAGTGTTGATCCGCCACCGCAATTGGTATGTGTCGGAATGCGTCCTTAAGGTCCAGTTTCGCAAGTAGAGTACCCCTACCTAGTAAGCGTATGGAGTGGATGGCGTGTGGAATAGACTCGTATGTGATAGAAGCTTCGGAGTCAGGTATCCCATCATTAACCGACGAGCCCTCCGGCCAGGAGAGGTGGTTAATTACGCGGAATTTGTTTTGCTGACGTTTGCTCTTTGGGATCACGCCCAGAGGGGATGCTCGAAATGATGGATGGGGAGGGGTTGAAAAGGGTCCAGAGACTTTCCCTTGCGAGAGTAGGGCAGCCAACTCGCCGGAAATTATCTCGGGGTGTTCAGCTGCTGACTTCAGGTTTGTGCAACGTTGTGCTGTCCGCTCCGCAGAGAATCCAATAGAGGCACCATATGAAATTATGTGTAGAATAGTTTGTACAAATACCGGGTCGGGGTATTCAGATAAGTAATAAGCCCATGCGCTATGTGATAACGTTGACGAGACAGGGGTGAGTAGCGTAGGGGATGACGGGGGTAGGTTGCAACGCGGATCGGTATTAGGACGGGGAGGTGGGAGGACTAAAGGTGGGAACCGCGAAGCATGAATAAGAGATGATGGAATAAAAGACAAAGCCGGAACCGGGGTTGTTGAGCTATAATTATGAGATTGGTTAGGACAGGGGTCTATGAGGGGCACAGAACCCCTCGCCCTACCACGACCTCATGTGGCCTTGGGTTTCGAGGCTGCGGTGCAGGTCGACTTGCCGTGAGACGTGGATTCACATACAATGCAGCGATGGATGCGGTTGGAGTAGCAAGGGGAGGGACAGAAGCCAGCGTTGAACCTCCGGCACGTCTGGTGGGATACGTCACGAGGGCCCGGAGAACTGCCTTTGTATTTGTCCTTGGCCACCTTTGAGTTAAGCTCTGCCAGCGTCGAATGATTGAGAATACGAAGAATAACTTGATCCTCGAGAGCCCAGCGCGAGAAGTCACCCTTGAGCATCTCAGGAATGCGGCGCGCGTGGAAGGACATGTGGTAATTGAGAATAGCCGTGTAGCTGTAGAGCTTTGAGTATTCGTGGAGCGTGTTGGAATGTGTGATAAGACCAGCCGAGACCTCAGTTATAACCAAGGGATTGCCACAAGTGGCGACGTGACGGATGAGGATAAGGGAGTACATGCCGAACGCGCGAATGAAGGTGGAGAAATCGGGGAGATCCTTGGTAGGGGCGTGCTCCGTTGCGCTGAGGCTTCCCTCCGAGTTGACCGCTAGGATCGTTGTTGATGGTTTGGCCGTAAGAGTAGCCACCAACTTGCCCAGCTGCTGCGGCCGAAACTCATGCTTGCCAATAGCTTGCACCAGAGATGCCTCAATCTCCGGGAAGTGATCAGAAATAGACATACCAGCATTTATGTTGCTTGTAGATGGTGGCACAAAGGGGGGAGTGGCCACTTGGGGTTGCGAGACCGTCGGGAGAGGGGTTTGAGCTTGTGTGACCGTTGGCGCGTTTGCCAGGTTAAAGGAGCCAGCCCCCATCTGCCGCATAAACAACCTCAGGTCCGCACCTAAGGCCCTCATCTCCGAATCCGTCATGGGAGGTTCTGATGTAGGGTTTGAACCAGAGGCCGGTGCAGGGGATTGTGAGGCAGACGGGATATTCGAGTAAGAAGTATCAGACATGATTTGCAGTGTGGGTGACGAGGAGTCAGGAGGTGACAGGTCGGAGGCGAGTGGCTCAACTGCTTCTGCAAGGCGTACAAAGCGGCCGTTGGCGTCGCGAAGACGAGCTTTAGAGTTAGCTTTGGTTGGCGCCGTGAGGGAGAAAACAAAATAAGCTCGAAGTATGCAACTATCGAGCGTGAATGTAAGAAACAGAGGCTACGAAGGGGAGCCACTAGCGTACCTATCGAGCGTGAATGTAAGAAACAGAGGCAAGGGAGCCTCGTGTAGTATGAACGCGATAAATACGAGAGAGAACAAAGGAAGAGGGGAGATAGGGGAGTCATGTGCATCGCCCGATAGACCCTGGATAAACTACGTCTATCCAACTCATATCACTACTCGGCACTTGGAGGACAAACTGTACACACACTTTTCAACGAACCAATATACATAGAGTACATCACTTCCTACACCATTTTCTTCAGAGTCAGACGCGGCGCTTTCGTACTTTCCGCTGCGTCCTGTGCGCTTTTCATGAGCCGCGCTCGGAGGGTCGCTTGGGAGACTGGTTTCTTATCCGCTGGAGGATTCCGGCGCGTAGCCGAAGACTCAGCCTGTGATGCACTCGAAGATGACCGCGACTGCGCTTTCAACAATGGTATGAAGCCCTTCAAACCTGACTTGGACACCGCCTCAATGGCTGGTTCGGCGCTGGGGTTGGCGGAGGTGATGACGCTGGCATCGGACGACGACGACGCGATGTTTGACGTAGAACCTGAAGTGATCCTCTGCAATGGCTTCGTAATGCTTTTGACTGCTTTGGAAACCACGGACTTGGCTTGACGGCTCATGCTCGTAGAAGCGATGGACTGTAGGGATGGAGATGGCCGATCTTGATTTGTTGGTGGAATGGGCGGGGCTGATAATGAGTGGTTGTCATACGGAGGAGGGACCACCGAGCAGGGGGTTTGAGAAGGCATTTTGGGCAACAACCAGGGGGAGATTTGGCATATAACGTTATGGCCCAGTGTGACGAGTTGGCCCAGCGGGACCAAGAGAGTCCCTTCAACTGTCTGAGGGTGATCAAGCCATAACTGTCCAACTGCTGCCGAAAGGACCTGAGCCTTTGTCTGGTGGGTACAATCCGGTGCGAAGTCACATATACTGAGCTTGTCGGCGATAAGGGCCAGAGATTGGTCACAAAGGACGGTCTGTTTCAAGTTCTGAACAAGGAAAAGGACACTGATCAATCTATGGACTAATATTGATCCAATGAAGAAACGAACCATTCCGTAGTTTGCGCCACCAGAAAGTGAAGAGCGGTAGAGCGGAGACGCAGAGTCTATTGACTTCCGAAAGAAGCAGTCCAATACGGCGAAGCCGAGGTAGGAGAGGGCAAGGAAGGGCTGCTGAAGCGCTCCGTTGGAATCAAACGAAATTTGAGGTGGGAGCGATTCCTTGAGGCATCCGAATGATCGGCGAAAGCTTGTGGATTTGAACGAGTTGAGTTTGCGAGCGAATTCGGCGATATGGTTTTCATTGGATGGTTGGTTATGCTGAACGTACCAGCGCCTTTGAGTCTCCTCTCGAAGGCCTCGCTCTTTATCGTACCGCCATTTACGGTGGAAGGACTCCAGGGCAACCTTGAAAGCGGGAAGGAGGTGGGTGTAGATATGGTCTATGAGGGCGTTGAAACCAGCGTGAATGTCTACGCCCCAGGCAATTGCTTTCATGAGGCTGGCTAGCATCGTTGGACAAGGAAGGTGTTTGTTCTGTTGCCACGTCTGTATCTCTGCCTTCGTTTCGGGGGAAAGCTGAACAACGTTCATGTCAATGCCGCTAAGCATGGCGCGAGCGATGTATTCAGTTTGGGAAAAGGTGTAGCTTAAGGACTAATTATGGGCATGAGCTAATGACCACGGCGATGATGGGCTGGTGCAGTGTACTGACCTCAATCGCCCATGTGCTCTGRGMCCCATSYWTNGWTGYTTCCCTGATSTKCYATGACGAARNKSCTACAWGGMGAYTCRCGNNTCGYGARGASCGCCTTCCGTTTAGCCTCAATGGTCCTGCTGGTAGGGGGCTCCGTTGGCGAATCGAATTGCCATATCGTCTTCACCCTTTATCTGGGTCCTTCTCAATCCTGTATTGATGASAGGCTGAATCAAAGTATTAGTAATTTTGTGGTACCAACCCCGGAGGCGACCCCTCGAAAAATAACTCAAGCGCACNGAAAGGATGGAAGAAACATGTTTATTATGGGTATGTAAGACATGTGTGAGTACTTAGCATCGTTATATTGACTACCCTTTGTCCACCAGCACTGATTATGACCATCTCCCAGCCCTCTCTCCCCTTCCGACGAAATCCGACCATATCTCCTCCGCATCGAAACGCCCCGGCCCAGGGACGATACCTCCATGGTCGTACAGGTGTGGGGTATCCCTGACCGAGTTTACGAAGGTTTTCATCAAAAGTTGCTGCCATCGTCGATAAATCATCTTGAGCAAGATTTCGAATTTTTTGATTTTTTTNCTTTCAAATTTTCGCTTTTCTGGGTCGGGGACACCAATGGAAGGGTCACTTGAAGTTTGTATATGGTTGGCAAGTCGTACATATTCGTGCGCGAGGGCATAGATTGACTGGGGTATGTGTGTTAGGGATGTGTGAGGGAGGAGAGAGGAAGGGATTGGCGGACAGGGTTTGAGGGAGGCGAGGGAAGGTACTAGAGGGTTGAGTAGCATAGCTGTACGTAGGGTGAGTAGTGATAGAGTGTCTGGATCATGTAGAATACTCACCAACGAAATCTGAATATACCGAGTCCGCATCCAAACGCCCACGTACGCCAATGATACCACCATGGTCCTACTTGTGTGGGGCATCCCCGACCAACTTTGCGAAAGATTTGATCCAATATTGCCGCCATCGTCGCAAAAACGGCTTGGGTACGATTTCGAAATTTTTTNACTTTTATTTCTTTGGATTTTCGGTCAAGGATGGGGACGGAAAGACTCGCGTATGGTTGGTGAGTCGTCCATATTCGTGTGCGAGGGCATATAGGCTGACTGGCGGATGGGATGTGGTCTAGGGATGCGGGAGGGAGGAGGCCTGAGGGAGGGAAGAGGGAGGAATGGTTGAGTTTGTGGGGCGAGGAGTCAAGGTTGCGAGAGGGTCGAGTAGAGCGCAGGTGAGTGGTGTGGAAGGGTCTTGAATATTGAATGCTCGTTGACATGAAACTCGAGTGGGAGCGGGTGCCGTGGCTGTGCGATTTCGACTGGATGGGTGTTGAAGAGGGCGAGGCGAGGGCTGATGTATGCTGGATGCGGGGGATGGAGGGGATGGAGGCGGGGACGAGACGTGTGTGATGGGAAAGGAGGGGGTGCGTCGAAAGAAAAAGATGCAAGTGGGAGAAATAAAAGGATGAGAAACTGATTCAATCGTTTCTGATTCTCAGGGCTGATACCATTCCCACGGTCAATAGGCCTCAAACAGAATGGTCATGTCGGCGAAATCCCCGTAACAATTCAGTTCCTCATCATCACCTCTACAAAGGTAGGGCTGCTCTGAGATTTTTAGGCGCAACAATCTCTGAACGCTGAGCGTTGAGCATTCGTCTTGCAAGAGCGTAGTAACCACGGCAGAACAAGCCCCAACAACGACCGAGTGCACGGCCTCGTGGACCATCAAGAGCAGGATAACCCAATCCGGTATCAGCTCCTTTGAGCCCACCGCATCATCACTGAAACAATCACATCCACACTCTCAGACACCGTTTGATCTCGCTTCCTGACAGGTCCTTGCGCGCTTGAGGCTTGGGCATCATATGCCAATGCCGTATCACATTGATTCCAACGTCGAGGAATGATGTATTTATCAGATCCGGCGTGTACACGGATAGTCTGGATTGGGAAGACTCGAGGTGGTGGATAGACGGAACTCCATAGCTTCTCTTCGAATTCGCCAGCTCACATATAAGTAGAGTACGTGACCACGGCTACGGCTACCTCTTCGGAACGGAGTTGATCATCGAAAGAAGAACTGGGCGCGCAAAGATAGTTGCAGAAGCCACTTGTACATTGTGATTCGTGGCTGTGTGCTAGAGAATGAACGGTACCTCGAATGAGAATGAGCGCATCTCCCCAATGATGTGACCTACAATCCAGCGCAGTGGTCCACCCAATCGGTTCCATCCAGGATGGAAATGTTCAGCTGTCACCGGGGCTCGAAATTTGAGAGGAGCATCAGCGTCTCTGATACCAGAAGCTAAGCTTGACGCGTAACGACTAAAGCGCCAAAGTTCTAAAGCTTAAGAGACACTAGCTGTACTTGAGCGATCCAACATTGGGCAGGGTGCACGCAAACTCTCTGAGGATGCCACTGACTTTTCTACTCTCTGTCCTCAGGCTGCGAATGCATTCAAAAGACCAAAAGTTCAACCTGCGACGAGGGACTGGGGGTAGTGGTCGATTGAAATCCAATTTACGGTGAGTGAAGCTGGGTCCCGGGGTGCTGACGACCGTTGGATGGATCAGAGTGTACCGAAGACCTGAGCGAGGAGATCGCAGGATCGTACGGTGGCTATCGGAGGAGTCTGCACCAGAAACGATGGTGGTGGGTTCTCTTCTCCTCCTGAACATGAGTTACACATGCGCTATTTCCTCGTTAATAGCTGGGTGTTGTAGACCAGACGTCGCTAGAGGGGAATAAAACGTTGAATACCCGTATGGACTGGCGATAGGAGCGTGAGAACTTGACTTACTTCCTGAAACAAAGGTGCGTGAGTTGTGCTGTCAATTTACGAAACAGAAATTCAATGGTTTTTGATAGGTGCGTAGCGCTGGTCCCCTTTTCATTGGCGGAGAGACCAGCAGCATGCCGGCCTCTCCGTGTAACTATCTAATACATGCGAGTAGACTACGAGCAAACTACTACAAGAAGAGAAGGAGGAGGAGGGCATGGATGGGCATGGCATAGTGCCAGCATAACGAGGGGAGGGGAATATGTGCTCGAATGTGAGTACAACCCCCTCCTTATATACACCAAGCCACGTCAGTACCAAGACTTGCGCACTGACCACAGCCCTCTGCCCTCGGCTACGTCTTCGCCTCCGTGTATGGTCTCGACTCTCTCAACAGCAATTTGCTACCTCCGTAAAAATAATTTTTACTCACTACGTAATTTGCACAAGCCCGTCCTACACGTAAGCTAGCCGGTCTACTCCCGCTCATACTCGAAAATCCATTCTCAACCCAAATTTGGAAAGTATAGGCAATCAAGTTGTATTTCGGACTGTACAGTATATACATGGCTCTACGAAAATGTCAAGTCTATTCATTCTGTGACTTCGAGAGCTCCC
>JAPEVF010001121.1:0-13633 GCA_029747585.1 Pleurotus djamor | reverse complement strand
CACGCGCCAGAAGAGGACCAAACCTCACTGAAGGAGAGAAACAAGTGCCGCCAAAGTAGATTTACCCAGTTCAACAACTACATCTCTGCAGTCGGGACGAACGAAAGGAAGCATTGTGTTGTGGAAATGATCCGGATGCCATTTCGGTAGCTCTCGCCTCACATGTGTTTTCTTGGCAACCGTTTGCTCGTGCGATGGATGGAATAGAAACTTCTCGACGGCCAGTGGAGTGACATCTTGAGTCGACGTCGGGGATTTGAGAAGGGGCCACGGAATGTCGCTCACGGACAGCGTCTCGCGCGGGATTTCCGCACTCTTGATGTTCTTCCACTGAGCATAATACCATTCGACTCGGTCTGGACCACTGGACCCCGAGGGGGGTGATTGGAAGTTTGAAGGGGGAGGCCCGGAAGAAGGGTTGGGTTTGTTGTTCGAGCGGGGTTTGGGCCCTGATTGGTTGTTTGGGGGAGGGCCGCGATCAGATTTGAATTCGGCGTTGGGATTGCTAGTATTAGAGCTGGTCTCGGGCCCTGATTGTTTTTTTTTGGGAATGAGGGCCGCGGTCAGCTTTGAATTTGGGAGGAGGAGAACCACGATAAGGCTTGAATCGGTGACGATGAGGCCCATCATGGCCCGCCGCTTTGGGGCGGAGGCACCGGTCTATAATTTCGTGGCAAGACTCTACTTCTTGTTGCCACATGAGTCGTATTTCAGACATCATGTCTGGATATGGGAGGAGAGAGGCTTCGAACAGTTTGTCTTCAAAGGTAGACATGATGACCTGTCGGTGTCGAAAGGTTAGTAGTCGGTACAGGGGCACTCCCCTAGATCATGACGAGGCTTAACTTACCCTAGCGTACGTCGTTGATGTCGAAGTTCCGTTGAAAGAGTCACTTTTCCATTTGGGGACCGTGGGCGGAGTAGACCTTCTCTTTTGGGCATTAAGTAGCACCCAAAGTGGGCACCAGCGCTTCTTCTACGACTGGACCTGAACAATCATCACGAATTCATAGTTCTCAGTTCCACTATACTACACTCCCGTATAGACCATCTAACTTGGGTATGCGTACCGACTCGAACACGTCGAAACGCCAACGCACCGACCATGACTCATCGCCCAGGAAGAGGGCACGGACTACGTACGATCAGCTCCTTCAAGAGTGCTCATCGCTACAGGAGGACCTGTGCGCAGTTCGTGCAGAACGCGATCGCTTCAAAGATGCTCTGACTCATCAGGTTGCTGTGGCTAATGCATCGGTCTCGCGCCTCGAAACGAGACTTGTTCAAATCTTGGACAAAACCACAGAAAAGTTCGATAAATTTGCTGCCGAAAAGGACAACGAAGCACATAATTTGAAGGAAGCGACGCGAAAAGACATCCAAGCAGCAAAGGAGGCTGGAGAAAATGTGATATTTTCTTTCAGGAGAGAAAAGGAAGCCGTAATTTCAGCACTCCAGGCGGCGAACCAGAGCAAGACATTGGAAATCGAGGAAAAGGATGTTGAATTGCAGAAACTAAAGAGCCAGAGCGAGGAAAAGATTCAAGAATTGGGTGCGAAGGACGTTGCCTTGGCTACAGCGAACGAAGAAATCGAGGTTAGTCAATTCTGGTGGAGCGATGTGCTGGTCTTGACTACTCCACGTCAGAAACTTCGCAAGAGAGTCACCTATCTTGCTACAACGGAAGAGGACATTCGGGTAAGCTAGTTATCTTTTCCTCAACTGGAATCGCCACCAATATCTGTCGTCGTTGCAGTCCAAGTTTGAGCTTCTCACCGAAGAGGCTAAAACCTCTGCTCGTCAGCTTGCGGTGAGTAGTTTGATTCTGGCCGCTCGAATTAGCCCCTTCTGACAGTCTGTAGGATTGGGAAAGGGAGAGCAAGCAGGCACTTTTTGCTGAACACCAGCGGACGCTTGTAAGCATGATTGGCTTCGATCGAAACAAGCTTACCACCAGACCTGACACCAAATCAACCCTTCCAGGCAGCGCTACAGAGTGCTGCGAATATCGAAGTACGTGAATGCCGTCTCAGATGCTTTTTTTACCACCTAGGAGGGGCTGACTTCTTGATCGTCCCTCCCAGCTTGAGCGAGACTCCCACCAATCCGAGACCCGACTTTTGAGACAACAACTCCTCGAAACAAAACAAGAATACCAATTGTCTCAATATTCACTCAAGGAGGATTATAATGATTTGAAGGTTCGTGGTTAGCCTAGGGCCTGTGATATTCATGATCCCATACTACTCGTCTAGACCGACCGGGAACGCATCCTGCAACGGGTAAACGACTTACTGTTGAGCAATGCACGTTCAGAGACGGAATTGGCCAACATGAAATGCTCCTACGAAGAGCGACGTCACCAACTCGAGGTACCCTAAGTTGATTGAGCTCAAATTTTATGCCTGCTGACAGTTCCATATAGCTTGAAGTAATACAACTTCAATCGCAAGTCGCGCAGCTCCGCGACCAGTTGAACAATTCTGCAAGGGGATATTCCGTGAACAACGTATGTCTTCTCGATCCTCTAGTCAGTCCGCCCTGACACCCTGGACGCCATACAGAATCTCCTTGAGGATCCCGCCCACGATTCCTTGGTTGATTACGCAGTGATTTTGAAAGTGAGTGCATTGTGTCAGTACTTCTGTCGGCCTTCTCTAAGAGAAACTGTCAAGCCTCTTGTCGAGGATGAAAGGAATGCATCTGGGTCACGAACTCTTCCTGAGAGTCAAGCCCTCATACCAGGCCACAGTAGTGCGCTCATTACCCAAGCAGATGCGGATAAGATGCAGCAGGTTTCAAAGAAAGGTGCCGCCTCCACTCGACGGACTGCGATGACGGTCAGTGTGGAAAGGAATTCGTTGACTTTGAACTCATCCTAGACTCCTTATTTCAGAAGGAAGTTCGAGATGCATTCGCTACGCTCCTGGGCTTCACAGAGAAATCCACCTCCGCAGAAAAATTAGAGGCACTGAAGAGTCGATCTGCCACTGCCAAGCAAGTTGAGGATTGGGAGCTGCTCAAACAGCTGCCCCCTCTCGGGGAAATGGTACTTCTCCTCAATGATGTCAACCATAAGTTCAACACGGCCATCTCCTTGGAGTTCTCCAAAGCCTTCCAAACCGAACGCCCAAAATGCCAATATCCGACGAAAGACATACAAGAATGTTTCATGCGGTATTTCAAGTATTTGGCATCGAGGATAAATTTGCCTATCGAAAAGGCTCGAACGATTCGTAACCGCCAGTCGCAAAGGTGGAACACTGTAAGACCTCTCCCGAGTGATACCCATTGATGCTCATTGGTTCCTTGCCAGCGTCGTAATACACGAATGGAGACTGCACAGGAACTTACGAAGCGAGACCCCCGTTTGGCCGGCGTGGTCGTTTTACTCAACGCCCTAGGTAAATACGGGAACAGCTCGGACGAGAGCGACGTTGATGACTCCGATCAACGCATCTACGCCGTTCGGGGGAAACCCTGGCGCTCTCCCGAAGTCACGTCCGTTTTGATTGCCATTGACGAGCGCCGAGGGAGAAACAACCAGCACGGAAATTGCAAGAGCGGTGCGCAACCCCATCCTCGCATCCGTGAGATGGGACCGCAAAGCGACCGTGAAGCCGTCCTGGGTCTTCCTCGAAACTACTACGCTCGCTCATATCTTGAACAAATTAACGCCTTCACACTCTCCAATCTCGCCCCCATCGAAGAGGTGGACCTTTCAGAATATGTTCCCCGTATCCAAAGCTTGAGCATCGGTACCAAGTCTGACACACACACGCCGTCATGATTTTACCATTCACAAACCTTGCTATTCTTCTTTATGTTCAATCATTGTCGCCCCTCCATTCAATCCATCCAAATTTCTCTAAGTAGCTGCCATAGATACGATTTTACGCCATTGTCAGGAAGAAGGGAGCGGAGAAACCTAATCAGATCAAGCAAACGACAAAACCGTCTTGGGTAGGGACCGTCTACGAATATTGAATTGTGGTATTGTAAAAACTTGGTGAGGAAATATCTAAGAGAATGTGCGCAAAATCAAAACACAAAAACCACTCCCAGTAATCTCCTAAATAACTTTACACGTGCTGCTCGTTGATTCACATTCCGCGCGTGGGACAAGCGCCATGACTTGGCCTTGAACGCATAAGGTCTGGCCTGGGGGTTCAACAGTACGCGGCGCCGACTATTTTGGATGCTGCGCATTGGATTCCTCAGTTCATATTCTATGCGCTTCAGTCTCTCCAACGTCTCTTCATTATTATCCTTGTTTATTCCCCTCAACGTCTATGCCAAAACGCCAACGAGAGACAGAAGAGACGGAGTCGCCGCGTACGTGATCCGTCCTCTTACCGTGTCCCGCCCTCTTATCCTATGTAAAAACAGACTCAAATTGTAGGAAAAAACACGTTGCAAACGCGTCCGATGAAGTTGCATTTGACGCGATGCACAGAGGTAGGGCGACCCCATTCTAGGGGTCGGTATTGAACCTAGCGTACTAATTCACTCATCCAATCAGACTTCGAAGACCAGGACGACCTGCGTCTAAACTCGATTAACATGGAGACGATCATCATGAATGTAGATCTCGCCACTATGGCGCCGGAGGATAAAGAAGGGACCGATGAATGGAAGGTGAGGAGGCCGGGCCATAAAGCTTTAGTCCTGCTTCTGACGTTGCGACGACAGACCTTTCCCTCGCCATCTGGTTTTAGCGTTGCACCGGACGCGCCATTATCCGACTTGTCCGACCTTACGGCTTCCGAGGAGGAGGAAGTCCCCGAAAAACAGTTCACTCGCAACCACAAGAAACAGCATAGGAAGCGACAAGTCAAGAGAGCACTTCGCGCCGTTGAGCGGGCGGTTGCTCAAGAGTCCTCCCAATCGACGGTGAAACGTTGCGCTGCTCGCCATGTGAACGAGGCGAATACTGCGGGAGTCCTAGACTGTGATGCCAACTCCTTCTCCCACGTCTCAACAGCCTGGACCGCACCGCGAACCAAAAACGACGAAATCTTACCTTCAGAGGTTCCCTCACATTTCAGATTGATTCGTTGCGACCCTTCATCTCGGTAGGTGCGGTTGCCCTGATTTCATTGGAAGTGGTGCCAACCTGTCTCTTCATAGGAAGGCTACAAGAATTCTTGATTCTCAGCGTCGAGTCATTGCCGTCATTGCTCCGGGTCCACGTTGCGCCCCCGACGACTCATGGAATAACGTGATCCAGGATTCGGCGAAGGCGGTACGCGATGCGCGCAAAAAATGCAGCTTTGAGAGGGAAGATACGGATCATCGTCGAGGACACTTCCCAGCTCTCGCCATCGGGATTACTCGTGGCCCTGGTAGCGTAGCGGCCACTGCGAGGGGAGCCAAAGACATCAAGACCCAAAAAACTCTAGACGCGTTAGTCGAAGAAAAGGCGATTCGTCGGGTGGCAGGCTACCAAAGTTCGCTCATGCATGGGTATGCGCCGAATCTTGGCAAATACTATTCGTCCACCTTGGATGCACTTATCAACCACGATCCCAATTTGAAACGAAACTTCAGAAATAGTGACTTTGCGTCGCTGACCGTGAACTTTGGTCCTAGAACGGTATGCAAGAAGCATCGAGACGTTTTGAACCTGGCATGGGGTTGGTGCGCAGTCACAGCCCTGGGCAACTACGATTTTCGTAAGGGCGGGCACATCGTCCTTTGGGATTTGGGATTGGTCATCGAGTTCCCCCCCCGGATGGACGGTGCTGCTTCCTTCGGCTACCATATCCCACTCGAACACCCCAATTCAACGTGGCGAGACGCGATACTCAGTCACTCAGTACACGGGGGGGRNAGGTCTTTCGATGGGTAAAAAATGGGTTTCGTATGGAGAAGGATGTACCTCCGTCAACAGATTTCGAAAAGAAAAGGCGGTGGATGGATGGAATAGGCATGTTCAGCATAGCTTAGCAACTTTTCTTTTGAAGGAGTACAAATTTCGACACTATGGTTATGACCAAGTTGTTGTTTGGGGACATGCATTCACGAAGCCTTAGCTGAAGCAAGGTGAGGGTTTCCCTCACGCACACCAGCAGTTTCTGTTGGCAGGGTCAAATTAGGGTCGCTGGACCATGATGCATGATGCACCGAAGAACAAAGGAATGTCGCCCTCGCTGATGTCAATTACTATTTAGGGATCGCTGGTTTTCTTAATTCGGACTACCCTTCCATTTCGGGCGGGCTCAGCCACCTAGACTTCGTCCTCCCACTCCGATCCAGTTGCTTGCTTTGTGCACCCCAAGGATAATAAGTATCGAGCCGCATAGAGAAGTGAGCCACTTACTTCTTGCACTCACGTACCCTCACACACTCATGCCGTCTCAGGACTTTCATGTCTTTTTTTTNCGTCACCGTTGTTTTAGACGGGCTTATTTTCGACGGCATTGAACATGAATCTACCCTTCACGTGTCTTGGCAAGGTGGAAATCAATGCAGTCAGTCCCCCCCTCTTCCATCCGGGCGACCTTGATGACAGGTCTTTAGTTGGTGCTACCATTCGGCCCCTCTACGAGGACTATACTTGGGACACTACATTCAAGTTTGGTCAATGCACGAAGGTCTCTCAAAGTTCGGTTCGTCATTTTCCCTCTCACCCGTTGCTCGCCTTTCAAAATTCACTCCCCCTTACATCGTCGGTAGGACGCCTCCATCTGCTCGTTCCTTGTTGAGGATCTCAAAGGATCTGTCTCGTCTTACGTCGAGGTCTCCTTCAAGTTCACAAGCACCTCAGATTTCGACGCCTTCTGCGATTTTGGCAACTTCCGACAAGTTCCTGCCTTTCACGACCATCATCTTTCATCTTTCAGCCATCCTGTTCTCAAGATATTCCTCTTGGTCTTAATCCCCGCCGTTGCTATCGCTCGCGTCCTTAACATCCAAAGCGTAAGCCTTACCTTCCTCCCTGTTCTTTCGGGCTCATTTCATGCTACCTCAGGCTTGGGTCTTAGTCTCTGTTGTTATTATCTTCCAAATCATCCAAACCGTAAGGCCCGCCTTTGTTCCTCCTTCTGTGGGCTCATATCACGTTACCTCAGATTCAAAGGTATCAGAGGGAATTCAACGACCTAGATTAATGCTTAATAGTTCTGCTCTTGTTGCTGGCGCAGGATTCGGACACCATGTCTGGTCCTTTCATCCCTTCCTTATGCATATGTACCAATGACCCAGTACATAACTTCCAGCGTACGAGTTCAAGCGAACACACCACAATCATAGCGACTTCGTAACGTGCGTGAATTATGTTGAGTGGAGTTGAGGATTATCATTACAAGCTGCGACGTTTGCTTCGATATGCAAGGTACAGACTAATTACGAGTCATTAGAACGACGAGAACATGCGATGAGGATGAGAGGCGATGAAAACTATCTTAAGGCGAATGGCTACGGCGTCCGAGTATCTACGGCGTCCGAGCATCAGTCCGAATCACCCAAGTCACTAGAATCAGATGGTAGAGGAATGAAATCCACTTCCTCGGGTTCATTGCAAACAAAATCGGTAGATTTCGTGCTTCTGAAATTGGTGGAACTCAGCGTCCCATCTGCTGGGTTACTGGAATGCAATGATATCCCTCGGCGTGTATTCAGCTGCGGTATGATGATATTAATACGAGATAATCAACGAGGCGATTCGATGAGAAGGGCCTACTTCCGAGAGCTTCACCGTCTCCCCAGATATGGTCTCGCGGATCTAATCAAAGGTAGGGAAGGGTGGATCCTCAGCGCAACGAAAGATAAAAGAACTTACCTGTGCTAATCCATAACCACCGTGGCCATACGTGTGATTGAGCTGACAGCGACTTCGAATCGACTGCGGTCACGGTATTCAATATGTAGGGAGGGGGTCATCATATTTTCACTCACTTCTATTTCCTCCTTCAATTTCTGTATCTCCTTGCCGTTGGCCTCATTCAACGCGATGAATTCTCTCTCCTTTTCTATCCTATAAATCCGAAAGTCTTCCTCCGCCATACGGAAATCTTCCTCTGCCTTCGCCTTTGACTCCCTTAACTCTCGAATTTCCTGATCCTTGAGTGCCTTCAGTTCATCCATGGCTAACTGTATGGATCGTATATCTCGTTCCTTCGTCGCCTTGAAGTCCCTCAACTCGCGTCGTCTCTCCGTTTTTAAAGCCTTCAGCTCGGCCTCCTTGTCCTGCGCTAACCGATGAAACTTCTCTTCACAGCGATTGATTGAACTGGCAAAATTCGCATTGAGTATTTGGATCGCGAGGCGAGCCTCCTGCACAGATTGATCGTTTCCTACGTCAGGCTGTGAGCGTAGACGTTGACGAAGAGAATCATTTTCGAGTGTCAAGGCATCACAGCGTTCCTGTGTCGTGGCTAATTGTAGTTGGGTCGTCATCAAGGTCTGGTGAATCCGATCATATAGTTCACGAGACACGCTCGACCAACTATCGGGGGAAGGCATTTCGGATCGCTTGCGCTTGAAGCCCTGAGCAAAGGGACGCCTTTGCATAGGTGATGTAGTCAAGATTAACCGGGCGCTTAAGCTCAAGCTTCAAGCGCATGGCCGCATCCGTCCATTCTGGGCGCTACCGTTATCTTATCTGGAAGCAGCCGAAGTGCCATAGCCCGGCACGGCATCAGGTAAGCTGCAGCAAGGGATGTCGATGAAACACGAGATTCCTGGGAGTCGAACCCACGTCGCTTGCACAGTCAAAAATTGAAGTTCGCGATTAAAGCGCCTCAGCTAGGAGCGGACAGTTGTTAAGTGGGCTCTATCATATTGGTAGCACGCGCACGCGGGATGCGACTCTCTGACAAAGGTGAAAACCCCTTCTCGGCTGCTTGACTCACCGGGTAGATCACCACTGTCGTTTCCTGGCGCTAACGCGTCGAACTGAGGCACAAACACGTTTTTCGTTGCGAGGTTTACAATGGCGTCGGAAAGCTAGGGGATGACAGTCACACCAACTTTGGGCATTCCAGACGGAGACGCTTGTGTAATGTGCGTAATGGTGGCGAACACTTGTCAGAAAGTAGAACGACAGGAAATATATCATTGAAAAGAACAGCAAGCAAGGTCCAGGATGTTACAGACTAAGTGTAATGGAAATCCAGAGGGAGGAAGCCTACGCATCATGTATACAAGCGGTGAACTAGTCCAGGTCATCGATCTCGATTGGGGCAAAGGTAGACGAGCCTGGTTGGAGAGACAAGAGCCCCAAAATTTCGTGGAGACCAGCGAAACCTCGGCTAGCCGTCAGCCTATTCACCTCGACCACCCCACGACAAACCGGACACGTGGAATTGGTTCGGAGCCACGTGAATATACAGGCAGAACAAAATACGTGTTGACAATCCGTACTGAAGACTGCTCAGTCGATAGAAGGATAGGACGGGCGGATTGAACTCACATGAACGGCGCATTGCATGCATCTCTGCAGACGGCGCAGCTAGTCTTCGTGACAAGTGAGTGCAAAATCTGAAAGATGATGAACACAAACGGATAATCCGAGAAGACGGAACATACCTGTGCCTTTTGTTGAATATATCCTGCGTCCGCAGTCCTCGTGGAGGGCGTACGCAAGTCTTCGATGTCCTGGACAACGCGTACGTTATCCTGAATACTGCGATGAGGGCGAGGCGGAGCAGGAAGTCTTAGAGAAACATACCTGATCTAACTGAGAGATGGAGGCGGCGACCTGTCGAATGCGCTCTCGGAGAGCCAAGGTCTCATTGACAGATTCGTCTTGGATGCGAGCAACGATTGCCGCAAGCTGTGAAAGCTCCTAAATGGGCAGAACATTGAGTCGAAGCCCATTAACGACTGAAAGAAAGGACAGACGGTGGCACGGGCATCATCTTTGGCTTGACAAGCGTTGACAAACTTGTCGTGCTCGGCGCAGATGCTGGTTAGCTGTTGGATGACATCCGTGATGAAAGTGGTCGAGTCCTGGTATCGAATGAGGACGAGTTGGATGTAGACGAAGAGAAACAAAGGGAGCTCATTACCTTATTTGCACGAAGAAGAACAGGCAGGAGCTGGCCGATGATGCTGTTGTGGGCATCTGGCGCGGATGGAGGCCCCAAGTTCGACGGTGAGGTGTTCATGGCAAGCAGAGGTATAGCGAGTGGGTGAGTATGTGTTGGGGGGTGGGGGGTGGAGGGTGAGCGGGTGGCTCAAAGGTCAAAGCTATAAGTACCCGCGACAAGACAAAGCAAGCCACGATGCATGCAAGGAAGGGTCACTCCGAAAGCTGCATAGATAGAATGGGTGACTCTTTCAGCGAGTCGCTTCGAGTGCAAGTGCCATGGTGAGTTCGTTGACAAAGTTCTACGCGTCGCCTCAGGTAATGGGTATTCGCATCGCTTGGGTCATTGCAGCTGAGTGTTTTGATGTAGGACGTCCTCCGCCGAGTAAAGAGTCGCAAGTATGAAGCACAAAGCCTACACTAGAGCCATTGCGATTCAAGAAAACAAAGAGTGGGGACGCACCATCGCAGTCGATGACGAGTTCATCGGAGGGGGCAGCACCCAGCACTACACTCACGACTTCATCATCACCATCAAAGACCGGACAGGCGTCAAGACGAGATACCACCTCTTTGTGAAGAACGATAAACGGCTGATCGAGAATAGAGCGGTGCAGCGATTAGTGCCAGCGTCGGGATGGAAGGGGGATGTTGTGGTCTTGCGGAAAGGCACAACCGCCGAATTTGTCAGCATGCGCGCTGGCGACGTGAAGCGGATCGACTACGTCGTGAGGATGTATGTGCCCTTCCTCGTTTGTCTTCATCTAGTCTGAGAGAGAGGCTAACAACGGCGCGTTCCTCAAGGTTGACGGAACATATTTCCCAAGGCTCCCCGTTCAAGGTCCCGCACAAAGACCAGCTGGTTTTTGACATGTAGCAAGTCATTCGCGGTTGAGATTTCTTCGGTCTACCTTGCATGTTTAGCGTACACTACTTTTAAACGAGAGATCGATTGGCTAATTGAATTAACGACAGTACTGCTACATCATACCGAAACTTCAGTAAGTATAACCAGCCAGTCGCGACTTCGCCCAAAATAGAAGTGTGAGTCAGAAACGGGCAGCGATCATCCCGTCGCCGACGCAATCGAAGTGATGTCATTGAGCCCGTTTTGGACTCACACTTCCATTTTGGGCGGCGCTCAACCCCTGCTGAGCGCTGATCAATGATGTCACCATATCACTGTTGTCGCCCAATATGGACTCACAGTTCCGCTTTGGGCGGCAGGCGTCGGCGCCATCAATGTTCATGTTCAACATCGAGTCTGTTGTATGGACTTGGATATATTACGGACTCGAATATGCATTACAAAAGCAAGGCCCAGCAAAAGGATCACTTGATTACTGTGGCTCCGGACTTGTGTGTGTCCGAAATAACGTGGGGTACCTTGCGATCAGCTCACGGCCTATCGAACTTGGAGTCCCAACAATACCAGCCATTAGGACACCTCCGCTACTCTTCGGACACTTCAACGAAGACTTCATCACGATCGACGCTGAATTCCAAGGACTGAACTGTGGCGCGGTTACTCAGTAAAATCATCACATTCTGGTATATGAACGAACAAACCACGAAGACGATTCTGAGTTTGCCCACCGACCAGGTTGAATTTGACGTATCCTTGCCCGAAGACAAGGAGGCGGTGGTAGGTCTCCGTGGTGAGTTCGAATACTCCTTTATTGAGGGGCTCGAAGATTATCGATGTGGCGACTACCTGGAAGAAAGCGGTTGGTCACATTAGTCAGGTCACCACGCACTCTGTCATGAACTCTGCGAACCCTACGCGTCGGGAGACGGGTGCCACGGTGAAGAGCACTGGTGAATGGTACTCGATTGTATGCCGTCACCGCGATAGTGCCGTTATATCGAGGGTCTGGAATTGCGACCCATTTGGGGGCTGTAAGGCTTGGTCGATCTTCAACTGGTGCGAGACGGGAATTACAGACGAAAAATGATGTGTCCATATCCATATATTTGTAAAGGAGACACGAGAGTTGTAATGTGGGGTTTGGAAAAGTTGGTATGGCTGGTTGCAACCTCGAGGTCAGAAAGGGACACCTGATCAGGTACGTTATGATGAGTACGTACAACTCATACTAACGGTAACAACCAATTAAGGATATAAATGCAATTTATGAACAAAATCGACGCAAGGGCGACGGCCAAGAGGTTTGCTAAGGCTCTAAGTAGTGTTTGTTTTCCGGGAAACTGAAGGGTTGATCGCCTTTGGTAGCGATCAATGAAACCTAGAAGGGCGTATAGGTCCTTGTTGTTCGCGAAAGCGAGATTGACTTCAATGTTAGAACCGGTATGACAGCATGTTGGGACTGAGATGACGCATGCTCTTTGATCCTGAGGTCCATATTCCATCAATACAATGTGCATGTCCCAGAACTAAAACAGGCGTACGAAGTCCACGACCAAATTCCTCAGGGTACGGACGGGGAGTTTCCAAGTCATAGTCTCAATGGTAATAGCTATCAGGGAGACGTCTGGGACGCAGTCTGAGTCAGTAACTCTAGCCACCAGCAGCTGCCGGACAACCAGTCACCTGCTCTTTGGAATGCTTTGAGAACAGCAGCTTGCTGCGATCCATGAGTGCTGAAGTTCTCATATGACGCCGTTAGCGATATGTACAAGGTGATGGTAAAGAGGAATGAATCTGTGGACATTGATTTGAGGTTAACGTTGTCGACACGAAGACACAAAGACACAAAGACAGTCACAATGTTGCGGTCGAGTCGTCGCGTGATTTCTCACGTGGGCGCGTGTGTCAACGAGTTCCTTGTCACTCTTGTCACACCTAGACTCTTATCTCTTCAACCATCATGCCGAAAGTCTCTAACAAGCCAAGAGCCAAAGTATGTACGGATTTTAAGTGGACTAGGGAGCAAGAAGTCTTCCTGGCGCCCTTCTACGAGGAATTCGCGCAGACAACCCCGAGGAGCGCCTCACGAGCAACCTGGAGAGATCGTTTGTATCGTGCATGGGAGGAGCACTGGGAACTGACCGCTGAAGTCAGAAAGGTATTTTGGCCGTTGGTCGGTAGTCGAACGTTGACGCAGATACACCACGTAGAAGGTATCGACCCACTTTAGGTTCTTCAAGCCTCATAACGTGCCCCTATCCCCTTTGCCCAAGCCCAATAAACGTCCGTGTCTGAGATTGATCTTGATCCATATCTCCGCTAACCTTATCCTGACAGGTAAACGGAATCGTGAATCGACTTCTCCTGAAGGTCCTAGCGCCGACCAATCTGAAGCAGTCGACCCCATTCAGCTTGCTCCTCAGTCAACGCCCCAACAACATAGTCCCGATGAAGAGATGGTTCCAGTTGGCTCCGCACAAACTGAAAACGGTGTTAGTGCTGTCGATCCCGACACGGTGGACCCCGTCCTCCCCATCCAACCGACGTCGCAACAGCATGTACTTGGCGAGGGGAGCTCGACCTCGCAGTCAGCGGGCCCATCGTTCTCCCTCAGCCAACGCCCCAGCAATGTCCTCCCGACGAGGAGCTCGTTCCACAACCAATTCCCCTTGTTTCCGCATGTGCTCAGAACGTCGCATCCGAGGCAACCGGCCCTGCACCTACTCCCCATC
>JAPEVF010001120.1:0-13638 GCA_029747585.1 Pleurotus djamor | reverse complement strand
GTAGGCGGACTCATGCCCAGCCCCACCTCTACGCTCAGCTCGCCGACAAGCACTACGGCGCCTTACTACCCCGCGTTGTATTTCACGAACAACTACCCTTTCCCCCCNGTCGCCTCTTAGTCCACTCACACCACTCTCCCCACACCCACATGCACACGGAATGACGACGTACACGTACTTCCGCGAAGGCGACGTCGTACAATCCTCCTTCGACGGGAGTTTCCATGTTATTGTGAAAGCGGGGAGTCCGACGGAGCCGCCGTTGACGATGCCGGTTAGTGTGGCGTTGAGTATGGGGATGTTGGTGATGCCAATGCCTGGGTTGGGTACGCCGCCTTTCATTGGTGGTTGTGTAGGTGGGATGGGAGGTGGGATTGGACCAGGACCAGGACCGGGGGAGGTTTGGTTAGGCAGTCCGCCTCGTTCGATCGCCGCAACCGCTACCGCTACCACGAACACCGCCAACAACGCCGCCAACGACACGATGACGGCGACGGCGGATGGTATCGAAGACCAAGATGTCGGGTTCGCATACGGCGCACAAACACACGGACATGGACACGGACACGACATCGACCCTTCGACGGGTCTACCTGTGTTCTACGATACCGCTATGCATACGCCTTTGCCCGCGCCTGGCGTTGGTGCTGGGCTTGGAGGTGGTTCACGCCCTCAGTCGTCGGCGACTCGATCGCTATCTAACCGTTCTTCGCCCAATTCTCTTGATTCATACGATGCCAATTCTACCACTTACTCTACCACCGATAACCCGTACGCACACGCACACGCGCATCATCATCATCATCTCCCCTCTGGACCCTTCAACCCATCCACCGACTTCACTATACACCCACCAACCAACCTCACCAACCTCCATCCCCCCACCCACCACGCTCTCCCCATCGGTTCAGCGAAAGCATCCAAGAACAACGCCCTCGACATCCCCGCTATCGAAGCGGGTATGGACACACGCACCACCGTGATGATCAGGAATATCCCGAATAAAATGACGGATCGGCATTTAATTGGGTATATCGATTCGGTAAGGCCGAGGAGGATTGATTTTTTGTATTTGAGGATGGATTTTAAAANTGGTGGGTTCCCTCCCTCCCTCCCTCCCTCGTACTTCCTTTTCTTTCCTTTCAATTCCATCGGTTTTTACTATCTTTTTTAACTTGATGATCATTTCGACGGCTAACGTGTTTCTTTTTCTTGGTGCGTTCTAGGATGTAACGTCGGGTATGCCTTCGTGAATTTCATCACCGTTGGTGATTTGGTGGAGTTTGCAAAGGCGAAATTGGGGAGGAAGTGGTATGTTTCCTTCTTTCCTTCTTGTATCGTATTTCTTTGGAGTTGGTTTACTGATGTGCGGTTGTTTGTTTTTTAAAGGAACATGTTCGCTAGTGAGAAGGTGCTCGAGATGAGCTATGCGGATTATCAGTACGTCCTTTTCCTTCACCTTTGCCCTCTTCCCCCTCGCCCCCNTTTCTTCTCCCTCATCCCCCTCCTGTTCCCCATCTCACTCTCACTACCCTTATCATCGCACAACAACTGACCCTGATTCCTCGAATAGAGGCAAAGAAGCCCAAGTCGAGAAATTCAAAAACTCCTCCATCATGGACGAACGCGAGGATTGGCGGCCGAAGATATTTTATTCTGAGCCTGGCCCGGAACAAGGGCTGCCGGAACCGTTTCCCTCGCCGACGCATTTGAGGAGGAAGCAGTTGAGTCAGAGTAATCGGGTGGGGTTGTTCCCGAGGAAGCCGTAGGTCGTAGGTCAGTTGAGTCACGGTCGACGATGTCGGTGATGTCTCTCCGGTTGTTATCTTTACTACCCGCATTCGAGTCCCCTCCCCGCCGTCACTTCTTCGGTGACGGGATATCGTTCTTTCTTCTTCTTTCCAATTTTCCACACACACTCTCTCCTTCCCGCTTTTACGTACCCCACTTCACCACGTTCCTTTTTTGCTTTGCTTTTCGTTCCGTTGCTTCTTTTGATTCATCATTCCTGCTCTCCGTCTCCCTGAAAAATTTCGCCTCCTTCCTCCCTGCTTACCTACTGTCCGTTGCTTAGTCACACTCTGCTTGTTACTTGTATACCTCCGTGCTGTTTCTCATCTACTGTGTTCCGTGTTTCGTGCTTTGTGCTTTGTGCTCTGTGTCCTGTGCTTCGTACCCTAATTCGTGCTCTGTCTCTATCGTGCTACTTATTGCTCATTACCTGCTTACTACTGCTCATCAACCATTGCTACCTACTGCTACCTACTGCTCGTTACCTGCTGCTCATCGAAAAATCAAGTGTTTCCTTCCTTGCTTTCCAGTTTCCACGTACTGTACCTTCGCTCTATTTACTCAAGTCGCAATACAATCAATCATACGCATATTCTTTCAGCCTCAATCAAGTACTCGAGCTCAAGTTGTGAATCCGAGCAGTCCTACGCTACATCCATGATGCATGATGCGTTCTCGACGTTCTTCGATGGAACTCTGTGTACTTAATGGACGACTGATGAGAATCTCCGCCTATCAGCGAACTCATTGCATCAAGGCATCAAATCTACTGGGGTAGTTCTATTCTAGGATATTTATGTTTTCACATATTGCCTTGATGTTCTCACACATGAATGATTGCGTCCCCGCGGCGATGAGTTCTCCCTAGCTCGGGTATGACTAATTTCCCCACCGAGAGTGTGTATACTCTGGAGGAGTACGTGGCTCCTTAGGTGATGGATTTCTCTAGAGTCGGCGGAGGAGAAATGGGGATACTTGCACCTCTTTCTGATGATACGTACTTACGTACCTGTCACCTGTTTTGTCGGTCAGAATCTCTGATAAGGCTGCGCAGTCTTTCGGTTGCGTTGTGTGTTATGTTTCCCAAACAAATGTCTGCATTATCCTTAATCCATGATATACTTACACCTCACCCACCACACGCCACCCATTAGACGGTGGGCTTCTCCCGTCAGTATGTCAGACTTCAAACCTTCAAGTGAGTTAGAGTTACACAGTGGGGCAAACTTTGCGACCCCTGATCCACCCTCCTATATGTAGAGGACGTGGTCCCTAGGGTACGTTACTTCCAAGAAGAAGAGAGAAGAAAAGCGGTACCGACGGCGACCAACGTGTTCCCTAAGCTCTCTGAGACAGAGACGTTAGTCGAACTGCTTCTAGGATGGGATTCCATTCCTAATCATCGTTGGCACGTATATTTAGATCTGACACAGTGTTCCGGTTCTAATTCTATAAATAGCTAGAGAACTTCCTTATACTTACTTGTGCAATCCGAGAGCATGGGGTACTGTGGAATGTAATTTTCCCCGCATGCCGCATGTTGTGGATTCTAAGCTTCTACCCACGCTGGACGCGCATTGGATATTGAGTGATGGGTATGATCTTCATCCTCATTGGCTGCAACGGAGTTGTGCCGAAGTGGTTAAGTAGGGCGTGTGCATTCGGTGGAAGGGAGAAAGCGAGCTGTGGCTTTATCCCCCCCTTTTATCACCTCTTTCTCGTCCTCCCACCACTTTTACGAGGGAATACCCACACACGAAGTCAACACGCAGAGGATGTCTACGTCGACAGCGAGTACGTTGAAGCCGAAGCAAGTGGCGGAAGCCATGCTTGAGACTGCGGTGGCGAAACATAAGGATCGGTTTGTGTCAGTGTTCGTCAAAGCGGTAAGCACAGAACCACGAACGACGTTGGAAATCTCCACCTAAATCCTCTTTATTGCCGTCGTTGTCGTTGCTATTGTCACCGTCCTCATCCTAGTTCCTCGCTGGCGCAATGCTTTCTTTTGGAGGGTTATTGTCAGAGGTCATCGCGGGCGGTTCTGGGGGTATCAACCAGGGTAATCCGGGGTTGGTCAAAGTCATGGGCGGGTTTGTCTTCCCCGTGGGTTTAGTAATGTGAGTATTCGTTCTCATCATTAATATGGCTTGCGTCCTCCCAGTGAATAATGACTGAACATCGGTGGTCGACGCTCATAGGATCGTACTCCAAGGACAAGAGTTGTTGACGAGCAACATGATGGTCTGTAGAGTTTCTCATCGCTTGGGGTTATAGTGATCATGCATGAGAAGAACTAACCTGCCGTGTGTCTAGACATTTCCCATGGCGCTGATAAAGGGCGTCATACCATGGTGGTCTCTCCCCGTTAACTGGTTGATCGGTGAGTGAACACGTTGTTATGCCGAAGGCAGGTGGTACAGAGGATTTGTATACTCACTATCGGAACGTGTCGTCCTATCAGTCACGTTTGGGAACCTTGTGGGGAGCTTGTTCTTCGCAGCTATCCTCGTTCGTTGTGAGTATTCTAGAACTTGATAATGATAGTTCTTCGTGGACTTTGAGAGGCTGACTTGAGTTTCCGTAGATTCGGGAATCATATCAACGGAGCCGTATATTACCTATGCAAAGACGTTCGCCCTGTAAGCCTGAGAGGAACTTGATGCTAGTCGTTTGGCGACTGACATCGAACTTGACAGTCATAAAGCAGCAGACCCGCACTGGCACCAAATATTCTTGAGAGGCATAGGGTGCAATTGGTTGGTTTGCGTGGCAGTATGGGTAAGCTCTCCTGGGTCCCTTCGTGATAAGCGAGCGTTAATTTGGGAACGCGATCAATAGCAAGCCGCCGGAGCGAGGGAGACGATCTCAAAGGTAAATTCTCTTTAACGAACGTCGGTTGAGGGATGGAGGGCTTACCGATGTCTTTCTCGCTTGCTGCGTGTGTATGGTTCGCTGAAATGTTCCTCACGCACAGATCTTTGCGATATGGATCCCCATCTGGGTATGTCTGACAAGTGCTTGGACGCGGTCAAGCTGAACTTGTGCTAACTGGGTCACAGATCTTCGTAGCGTGTGGCTTTGATCACGGTAGGGCTTCCTTCGCTTCCGTGCGATAATGGGATATCGCTTACCGAGAGATCAAGTTGTCGCCAACATGTTCTCAATTCCCCTCGGCATTATGTTCGGAGCGGATGTGAGTCGTCTCGCTTAACGAGCTGCGATTGTGGTTATACTTAACACGAAATCTTGGTTACAAATAGCTCACCGCAGCGGAATACATTCGCAAGTAAGTTGATTCTTTTTCTTGCATGCACCGTGGACTTGATGCTCTGTACTAGGTCGTTGATAGCAGCGTATCTTGGCAATATTGTCGGAGCCCTACTCGTTGCACTTCCTGCGACGTATTTCTACCTTGGGGACTATAATGCGGGAGGACTTCGGGATGCTGAAGCCGGACAAGGACATCATCATCACAACGGCGCCGGCGGCGTCAATGTGTCGTCTGCGAGGAGTAGCAGGGCTGCGTTGCAAGCATCTAGCACAGAGCCTAGTGTAGAGGAGATTCCAGAGAAGCGGGTGTAGCGTAGCACTATTTTACTGTACTTGCTCGTATGATATTGGAATGATGGTCGGCACAAAGAAAAAGCCCTGCGTCGCACAATGCAATGCATCAAGCGAGAATCGAACTCGCGGCGGGTCGAAACACTGTTCGATGGCAACGACCCAGGTTACCACTACCCCATTGATGCTTGCATTCCCGGCGTGGCTTGCTGGGCTAAGAGGGAGTAATGACACGGAGACAAGTCAAGTTGCCGGGAATATCAGCGTTTCAAATCCGGGACGCCCTGGCCCTGTTCTTCCCCACACCCCTTGAAAGATGCTCACATCTTTCTCGTCTGCTCCTCCATCATCATGCCTCTCCTTCGCCACCAACCTTTCAAGGGCCTCTACCTCGCAGTCGAACTAGCTTTTACTCTGTTCGTGCGCATACCGGTTTGGTACATCCTTGCCGTACCCAGGCAAGTCCTTTATCATTTGCAAATTCCCCGCGTTTCCCCCAAGTTCCTGACTGGGATATTACCCATAGGTCATGGCGTCCGAGACCAAGTTGGCCCCCTTCGCGTGTCGTTCATAAGAACCTCGTGAAAGTGGTCATGAAAGTGGTGGGAAGGTACGCTTGGTTTTATTCCAAGTCAGCGCGTCTTTTTCATCCCCCCNATGACAGAACTGGCCCAATTATCACCTCGGCTAACCATCTTGCAATTTTACCGGGCGTTGATGTAAATGGCGTCTGGGTCGAGCCTACTCCGCAACTCGTTACAGGCCCTCTTGTTCAATGGTGCCAAACTGCCTCCGTTGGACCAATTCCCATACCCGGCTATTGGGTTCACAAGAAGAATTCGACAATTCCGGTGGCTGCTGCACCCATGCCCGGTGAAAAGGTCATTTACTCCTTGCACGGAGGTGCCTATGTCCGTCAATCTGCCCACCCAACCGACCCCGTGTCTGCTATCGGACGCGGCTTCTTGAAGCATGTCGACTCGGTCCACAGAGTCTTCTCGATAGAGTACCGTCTTTCATCCGCCAGACCCGATTTCGTCTCCCCCTTCCCAGCTGCTCTTCTAGACGCGCTGGCCGGATACAACTATCTCGTCACCAAGGTCGGGTTTGACCCTGCCGATATTATATTTGTCGGTGACTCGGCTGGTGGGAATCTTGCGCTCGCGCTCGTTCGGTACCTGGTAGACCAACAAACAGACCCCAAGGTTGCGTCATTAGGTCTACCAGGATCACTCGTCCTTCTATCTCCTTGGGTTGATATCTCTTACTCGCACGATATCAGTCCCGCCACTGACTCATCTACTCGCTTTGCCCACTGCGATTATATCGACGTCAGAGACGGGCATCCCGGTATCACGTATGCCAAATCAGCTTTTATCGGTCCCCATGGACGTGGCGCCGCGGAATTCAACCCGTACATCTCCCCTGCATCTCGCAGTCCCTCGGTTTACAGTCCGCTGAAGAACTCCGGAACCTTCAAAGCGTACCCTCGCACCTTCATTGTTGCCGGCGGCGCTGAGGTGCTGTACGATCAAATCACGACGTTCGCGAATAGAATGATCAATGATCTGGGTCTGGGTGATGGCGTGCAAGATGGAGAAGGGAAAGTCGTGTTCTATGTAGCGCCCGACGGTATTCACGACTATCTCGTGTTTCCGTGGCACGAGCCTGAGCGTTCAGACACTCTCAGGGCGATCGCTGCTTGGATTAACAAGGCTTAGTTGCTGTATGTCTTCCACTCTCGACCCGAGTCTCCGTATTTCATTTATACCCTATTATTTATCAAGGTTGCTTTCGGCCCTATGTTGTATCTATTTGGCTGGCCTCAACTCCATAATCTATATCGTCACTATCCGTTTCTGTCGCCGTGGAACACCGTGTCAAGGCTACGCGCTGTTGGAAAGATCCCCAAATGTTCTCTCTAGCTCACAATCGACTTGGCTATATTCTTAATCACTCTCCGACGTCTCCTCCCTAACCTAGATCGCAAACAGCAACCTTGGATGTAACCCGCCCCCCTCGGGCTTTTTATGATAAATATCAAGGGGTTGCCGCTTTCTCCATCATGGTGAGCGTTCCTGAATCACTCTTTACCGAATAGAATGCGTGACTTTGACTCGCTTCCTAGATGTTGTTACCCGCCGCCACCGGCGCAAGCGAGTGCTGCACATGCGATTCCTGTAAAAAANGCGATAGTGTGTGACATACGACCTCAAGGACTCGATGTCAACTCTGGCTGCTATCGAAGCCGAAGGAGCTGTTATGATACCATTGCGCAAGTGGCGTTTGTTTTCCGGCGCGATCGTTTCCAGTAGGTTGTCTCGCTTTCGTAAACTTCCTTTAGACTGCCAAAAGAGCGAGCACCCATCGGTACAATGTTCCTCCATTCTACAAGCTCTCTGTGTGTCCTGACTCCTGTATGATCGCATGGGTATGTCGTTCAATTGGGAAGTATCTCCAATATGTCATGGCTGGATCTGTCAATGAACATTTTACGACACGAAAAGTCCACCTCGACATCAAAGTGCGGTTCTAGTATTTAAGCGTCACTGGAACGACGCGACTATGCAGAATATTCGTCGCCCAAATTCAAGATGTTCAATCTCCCCTCTTCCTTTTGTCTCCCAGACTTGACCGCTATCACAGCTCCAGTCTTCGTGCTCAAGAAAAATCCGTATCAAGTCCAGGCCAATATCAAGAGTGAAGCATGGTTGTCTTCGTGAGTCTCCACGCTCACTTTTTATCGTATGTCTAGTCACCGACTGTGTTCGTAATCACAGATTCAAGTTATACGACGATAAGAAGCTCAAGCGTTTCTTGGGACACCGATTCGACGTCTATGGAGGGCTAGCCTTCCCAGACACCGATCCATCCCACCTAGAAACTTGCATCAACTTTTTCTTCTGGGCGTTCTCGGTAAAGTTGCTTTGTCTTCGCGATGTTCTTTTGTTTATTGATAGGTTGTTTCAGTTGGACGATATCTCTGACGAGGGCGAATTGCAATCCATGCCTGAACATCATCAAGCCAAGGTGGATGTTACACTTAGCGTTCTGAAGGCGCCTCCTTCGGCGCATGTACCTGGTCTGCCTTACGCGGCTATGTTACACGAGTGAGTACGGGCCCGCCCATACTATTCAAAGCTTCCTTTGACACACATTTGCAGTTTATGGAGGCGGCTGACCGCTACCGCGACTCCTGGCGCCTGCAGACGGTGGGTTTTGTTGACGAAGCAGTTCGCCGCGACCTCTATACATACTATACTTACTCAGATTGTACGTAGATTCGCCCGCGCAGCGGAAGGATGGTGCCGCTCGCAAGTATGGCAATGTGCCAATCGGGCTACAGGGGAGATTCCCTCCGTCGATGATTTTATTGTGATGCGTCGGCATACAATTGGTGCAGGGATGGTAGAAGGTTTGATATCTCTGTCTCCCAATACCCTGCTTACGGAAAATTAAAATCTTCTTGCAGCTATGGTCGAATATGCATTGAATATCGACCTTCCTGACGAGGTCTTCAAACACCCTACCATCATGGCTATGTCCACGGCCACCAACGACATCATGACATGGCCAAACGTATGTCTCGCTCTTCCGTTCATTCTCCCCGCTAACCTCGCCATTAAATTAGGATCTTTGCTCATTTAATGTCCGTTGTATAGCTCATACTCCAGTTTCACTGAAACTGACTTTCATTATCCTTCCTTAGAAAGAGCAAGCAGATGGGGACTATCAGAACCTCGTCTACTGCGTAATGGTCGAGCGCAGGCTCAAACTCCAGGAGGCTATCGATGCGGTTGTAGAAATGCTTAAGGAACGTGTGCAGGACTATCTCCGTTTGAAGAGATCCCTGCCTTCCTTTGGCCCACAAGTCGACAAAGAACTTGTCAGGTACTTGGCGGGGCTGGAACATTATGTGCAGGGTACCGTAGTTTGGTACTACTCTCCTCGTGAGTGAGAATGCTCTGTGATTGAGCATATGCTGATTCCGAGTGCTAAACTTGACCATGATGTCAGGCTATTTTCGAGGCCTCGACATCTCCAACCGTACTAACCTCATTGTTCCTGTCTTCAACAATTCAGTATAGGGATGTAGTTGTCTTCAGATAAATACCTCTGCGAACAACACTTAAAACGTTCACTAGTTCAGCGTAAACGCGTCCCATGATAGAGATGAACAAACACAACTTGAGATGCCACGATTGATGCACATGCAGACTACTCTACAAATAAATATGTATGGTCCGTTAAGATGTCCGTACACTAGAAATTAGTCCATATATCGCTAGAAAAGTGTCTTAAACCATTCGAGACTTAGTGGTCTCGGAGGTGCCCTCAAGGGAGCCGTATCACGAAGCCAATGTTTAGGCTTGACGATGTCGCGCAGGAGCCATGGGTGTTTCTGAAAGAAAAGATGAACATGGTGTATGTTGGAGCATAGGTATCGGCTTACTTTTATTTGATCCAAAGAAAGCCGGCGCCGAGGGTCTTTCTGGAGCATTTGATCCAAGAGTTTGATGACGGCAAAGCCCTCGTGTTGTGGATCTTTTGGATGTCTTCCTCCTGTGGGTATGCACTCCGCACCCATAGTTTCATCGACATCCCAATCTTGGGAGCAGATCATGTTATACATAACGAATTCGTTGTGGTGAGCGTTCTGGTTCGGGGAAGATGGGACAGAGAATGGCGTATGTCCGAAGAGTAGGCAGTAAAAGGTCACAGCCAGAGACCATATGTCGATGGCCTTGGTTATTGGAGGGCGAAGAGGTCGTGGGGCTTTCTCGCTTGCTAGTGAGGTCAAGGTATCGGACGATGTTCCAGATGGTTCTTTGTCATTGTCAAAGGACCAGACTAGCTCGGGAGCCAAGAATGAAGGTGTCCCCATTCGTCTAGTTAAGTCGGATGGAGGGAAGAGCAATGGGTCGTACAACGGCTTGAACGAATCGTATCTGTGGTTGCCACTGGGGCAAGGAGCGACCCGTTCTGAAGGCACAAATTGAGATACTCCGAAGTCGATGATTTTCACAGTACTTCGATCCGCCGTCCACATGAGGTTTGCTGGTTTGATATCCCGATGAATGATACCGTGAAAGTGCACTGAGGTGAAACATAAGCAAGTCCGTCGCTTCACAAGGGTGTAGAAAGGACCAACAATATTCCAATCCAACAACGACGTCTCTTATTATTCGACGCGTCTGATCCAGAAAGAGTAGAGGTTTCGAATCTTCATCAGCCCATTGTACCTGGCCGCCAGACAGATATTCCATCACTTTGGTGCGGAAAGATAAACAAAAATGGGTCAGGTGGTTGCGAAGACTGTTCATATGACCGACCTAGGCATATTCGGTCTTTCTTTGGGTCGTCTATGACCTCAAGAAGCTGGACCAGGTGGACATGATGGCAGGCCTTCAGTACAGCAACTTCTCGCCTGATGCTGTTCTCCGTTGTCCCGAGTCTATCAGATGAGTTGGATTGATGGCTACGACGTAGGAGCCGAAGGCGATCTCTTGGGCCCGTACGCTTCACAATTTTCATGGCCTAGACGTCATAAGCAAGTATGCACAAATGTTGGTGGAAACGAACGCACCACAACTTCATTCGTGTTCTCGTTGACGCAGCAGTAGACCTCCCCAAACTTTCCGCTCCCAATTTTGACTCCCTTACGGTACTGGTTGATTCTCTTTGAGCGCATTTCCAAGACATCGGTGGTCTTGACTTGTGGCCACGGTTCAGATTCTGGAGCTGCATTGCAGCGACCCCAAGGGAAACAGGAAGGCATGGAGGCAAGGCGCGTACTGCCAGAGGTGTGGAGGAAGTTGAAACGATCCGAGCACGGCCCAAGCGCAGTGAAAACTTGCAAGGACGATCAAGTGTTGACGTTGGGCATTCGGTTAAATCAGAGTGATGCACGCTATCAGGGTCGTACTGATTGGAACGACGCCGGCAACTTAGGCGGGTCCGTCCAGGGGAATTTCATTCAAGGGCGCTCTGGCGTAATCTATGTAGCAACTGTCCTGTATGTAGTGTGTGTACGGGAGACTGTAGAACTATTCCAACGACCATAGAGTAGAGCCACAGACATGTGGGCCTTGCTCTCGAGTCAGTCCCACTGTCATGCATGTCGTGGGGCCGAAAGGGAACTTGAGGTTCCTCATGGCGCCATCTTGAACTGATGTCGCATGAGGCTAATCTCCAAGCTGGTTGCGCTGATAGGGTCGGAGGATTGGTAAATCTAGTAACAGTGCCTGTCATCCAATATAACGAATTTTGATGCCTCCGTTGCGGCTGCGTGCTTCCAAGGCTTCAAACAAACGAGTAAGCTTCGGATTGGACGGATGAGGAACTTGGGATGACAGACCTCTGAATTCCTCAGCCTCTTCTCGTTGCTCATAATCCAGCACCAATTGCTTGAGTTGTTGTTGTTCAACCTTGTCTTGAAGTTGTGCCGAGCGGGTGTGGACAGCAAGGGCCGACTCAGAAGGAACGGCAATTTGACGAGTCTGAAGCAAATTGATCGTACCGATTAATCCTCCCTTGAGCAAACGCGTGCACGTACCTGTTGTTTAGCGCCTCGTTTGGTGATCAACGTGAAGTTCATGGTGTCGTGCCCGTCAGTGGTGGTTGCGCCTCCCCCAACATCCTCAGGCCGCTTCTTGCGAGCAGCTGGAGGGATCACAGCGGAATCCCACATTGCTAGGGCGGTCTTCTTGTCGACGCGTCGGGACTCGGCTGATGTGTCCGTGACGAGTTTGGCTAGTTCCTTTGCAAATTCAGCCTCGGCCTCTTCCGAGGGTCCAAGGTTTTCTTGGAGACTATTGCTAGCCGACAGCACGACGGGCTCTTCAGGCGAAGGGGGGCGCTCATCAGACTAGAGTTGAAAGGTGATGAGCTCGGTTCAACTTGCGGTTACTCAGATACTCACGGGCGAGTCCGCAGCGTCAGACTCTTCACCATCTTCTTCATCTTCCTCTGGTCTCGCTTCGTCGTCCTCATCACCACTACCTTCGCCACTTTCGTCACCACTGGCAACTGTGAGGGTTTAGCACAGAACTTCCAAAAATCCTTGGAGACTTACAACCGGCGTTTTGAAGTACGGCGGCGAACATCTCATCGACAAGTATGGCTGCTTGCTCCAATCGCCTCTCAAGCTGCAACTTGGGCCTCACAGCCTGAGGGCGTCAGCATCAGTCACTCAATCTTGACTTCCAAAAGTCAAACGCCGCACCTCGATCGAGTCAGTAAGCATAAACTCTATATCCATAGGAAGGTCCTCTTTGCAGAGAATATAATACTACGGACACTAAGTAATGGTTCCGGTCATTGGTGGACAACTCACCTGGAAGAACGTCAAGAAACTGTCCAACTTCTTTTTCTGACTGCCTCGTTCGAAGCACATCCCGCAAGTGTCGAGGAGGACGCAGACAAGCCGGATACGGAAGAAGTCGTCGGGCATATCCAAAGAGCATGGCTGACGAGGGAGTGGGCGACCCTCGGCTGTGGTTCGCAGGACAAAACATGAGTTCGAACAGTAGGTCCGATTGAAAGAAGTAGTACTTACGATGACCGAATGTCGTCAGTGACCAGAGCGTATCAAATATGATCCCAGAACTAAGGATCCGGAAGATGTACAACTCCCCCAGGTACCTGATCGTAGCCACTCTTCTTTGATTTATCTTGTAGATGTTTTGTTCGAGGCCGAGTCGGATATCTTCCAGGACTTGGTCCACCACAGATACAGCGAACTCGGGGTGGTAACGCTGCAGGTCATACGTCAACATGGCAAGCAGATTGATGTTCCCGAATTTTAGCTTCCAAGGTTTGGTGAACACCTTGTGTAGGCATCGAGCAACGGTAGGGTCGTCCCAATCGAGTTTACGAATGAGCTTCAACACCTTATCAATGGTCTTCTTAGCCAAAACGTCGTAGATGAGATGGCGGATGAACATTTCCATGGGCGTCCTCTCTTTTTCCTGGCGAGGTGGGCGTTCGGGTGGGTTGCATTGGTAATAGGCATTTTCTAGCAAGAGTTGTTGCCTTTGATCGAAATGTTGCATGCTTTGTTTGCGCCTCATCAATTCTAACTAACATGAGGAATCAGCAGCTTCATTCTGAGGCAAGAGGGGGAAGAGGGAGATTTACCATGGCACCAAACCTCTCTCGAGTTTTATCGCTCCGAAGTAGGAATCGCCCACAGCCTTCCAATAGCAATGCGACGTTCTCGACATTGGTACCAGTGAAGTCATCCAAGCATACTTTGAAGATGTGAAGGATAAGGTGGGTCGGGAC
>JAPEVF010000112.1:57945-106880 GCA_029747585.1 Pleurotus djamor | reverse complement strand
GATTCACAGTGATCAACGGTCACTCCGGAGAACAAAAAAATTAGGGGAGACTTAAATTGAGCCTTAAATTCGACATTTATTATGGGACTTAAACGCAGCGTTAAATTTGTTATTTAAGACTGTGGGAAAGCTTGAGAAAGACTTAACATGTCTGTCGTCGTGAAATCTCGGCGTAAATTCAAGGTTTAAGTCACAAAAAGAAATGAAAAGTTTCAATTGAGATGTCGGCACAAAAGAAATGCTAGATTTAGGCATGGCTTACACCAAGCGTTTATGCGCGACGTAAACGAGAGACAAAAGGAAAAATTTAAGTCACAATAAGAGTTTAAGTTCAGGTTAAATGCAACGTTTCCCCAGATTTCTTAAATGCTAGGTTTAAACCCACCTTAAACCCTTGTTATGAGTTAAACCTTTCCTTTTGTCTCTCGTTTACGTCGCGCATAAACGCTTGGTGTAAGCCATGCCTAAATCTAGCATTTCTTTTGTGCCGACATCTCAATTGAAACTTTTCATTTCTTTTTGTGACTTAAACCTTGAATTTACGCCGAGATTTCACGACGACAGACATGTTAAGTCTTTCTCAAGCTTTCCCACAGTCTTAAATAACGAATTTAACGCTGCGTTTAAGTCCCATAATAAATGTCGAATTTAAGGCTCAATTTAAGTCTCCCTTAATTTTTTTGTTTTCCGGAGTGTTAGGGAACGGAAGGATGAGCATCGGAAGAAGGAAGACGGTGTACCGGACTTTCCTTCACGAAGGTGCGAAAGCATATTCTGCCAAGACCAAGCATAGAGGTCGAATCGAGGTGAGTATAAGAGCTCGGAAACTTAATGAGCGGAAATGGTGTAAATACGCCCGTGGCTGGCGGTCTTTGAGCGATCTTACCACTCATCCAAGCCCTGAGGAAGTAACAAGGTGGACGGTGAACATCCATGTCTCGGTGTTTTCTAGGAGGTGAGGAATGAAATCCTCGTGCCGATGAGATGCAGATTGGGAATACATATAAGGGTTTCTGTGCGTCGATGATCTAATGCGTAAATGAACACGATCGAACGAGATGGGGATTACCACTGATCACGGATGGATACGAACCATGCCAGTAATGCGAGCAAGTAGCGATTAGCTCTCTCCTCGTGTTGAACCGCAGGTGAGCTTTCTAGAAGTGATACCCCGCAGGACGAACGTCACTTTCGTGCGTTTCTTAATCTAATCAATGATTGATGGGGGCAATGGGCGAGACAAGTTTCAGTAGGTGGACATCGATGGAAGGACCATCTAATGCTGCAATACATGTGTAGAACAGCAGGTACTAAGCGCTGAATATACATGCTGTCCGGACGAGAAGCCACACGTCGCAGAGATGGTGTCCAGAAGGCATGCACCATGGAACAGGTCAGGATGCTATTGAGCACACGTGAGAGATGGTGGTCTCGGGAGAGCTACTGAAGGCCAGCTGAGCTTCCAAACAGGATGTAAACGATAGGATTATTGGAGCAGGAGCAGGTGGATTGGGGCTAGCAGGAGGCAAAGAAGAAACGTGCTTGAAGCAACCCGACACGGAAGAGAAGTAAGGCGGTTCGACTGGGTAGTTTTGAGATGGATGTCGGACCAGGAGTGCGAATTCGAGGAGGCATGGACACTAGTCGGGAAGCCAAAAGACGATAGCTCAGTTACGAGAATGAAGGCGGAATGGATGTGAGGCACGGGTAGCTTGTATCGGTATAGTTGAGTTTTAGCACTTTGAGGAGGGCGCTAGACGTTGTGCTAAGGGAGACATGTACGGGGATCAGAACGCAAGGCAGACATTCCACAGAACACGAGGTTTTCAGCCAAATCGGGAAGCGATAAACAGTCAGCATCGCTGTGACATGATTTGAGAGTACATTTGGGCCAGACAGACTCTGAATCGACAAACCAAACCGACTTGTGTGTGAGAGAACGCACTACTGACAGCAGAACAGCGAAGACAGAGTGGCACGGGGACAATTGCGCTACAGACATAGCCGGAGTGCGATCAACTGAGATGAGTACTTGTGTCCTCTGCGCGGTAGAATTTCGGACAAGTACCCCGGATGTTGTGGAATGCGGGGTACGTGGCGAAGGCAAGTGGCCATGACTTGAAGGAACAACGGAGCGAGGGACCTGCTTATGTCAGCCAAAGACCCATTTCCGGCGGCGCGTCTTCTCCCTATCGTCCAACCAGACCATGTTCCCTACTCTTCGTCACGCAGTTCGCCGCCCACTCTTGAACCGCTGCATACGGTGCGGTTATGCCACCAAGGCCCCGGCTACTCAGACGTCCGCTGCACCAAGCACCAAGCCACCTGCCGGAGGTAAGCGTTGTCCTTTGCCTTCTTCACTTTTATGACCTTACAGTAAGGCACAGGTCCTCCGAAATCCTCATGTACGCCAAATACCATCCTAGAAGGCGTCAATTACCTCAAAGGCCAGCAGCCGGTAGTCGCACAGCCTGATGAAGAGTATCCGGAATGGCTTTGGACAATTCTCTCTCCCAAAGTATACCCAGACGACGGACCTGGAGGAAAGGCGGAGAGGGTGCAGAGACGTCGGGAAAATAAGCAGCGGATTAAAGACCAAAACTTCATGAAGACCCAGTAACACCTACGCGTATCTTACTTCGTGTGCGTTCTCAGTTCCTCCTTATTTTGCTGAGAGGCTAACTTGTTCTCAACCTGTAGTCTACATTACATCTGTTCAATGTCGTTCTTCACATCTCTTTCCATATCAACTACATCACCGCATTTTTCTCGGAGTCACCTGCTTTGAACACAGTCCAGGTATTGTCTTTTTTGGCGTTGAGACCTCTCGCAAGCGCTGCATATTTGGGCTTGTGCTGTCGGCTTCTGGTGAAGCCTCATATTACCTTGAAAAGTCTTCTTCCTAGGACACCCAATTTGTATGCAACAGGAATCAATGATTGCACTCGGGAAGGAGGCCTCCTTCCATCTTGTGACTCAGTGACATCGCGAAACATCACATCACACTCCAAGAAACGTCCCTTCGAGTCTTCGACCGAATGGCCGCCCGTCGTGTAGTCGCCGATAAAACACTTTGTCGACTCATGCGCGCTCATACTGAAACAGGAGATGCCTGTTCACGTAGGCCCTTGCCAGCACTCAAGGTGACCTCCCCGGCTCTCAACGCCTCTTGTACTCACGGTCATAGAGTACTCATCCAATTTCCGGTTGACACGGTCCTTCGTCATGCCCCATACCGCCCTCGCGCACGTTGCCTGCTCGACTACAGCCATCATTGAAACAGTGACCGTTGTCAGCTCTAATCATTCCTTGTTTTCATCGGCTATCCTCACCTGTCTCCCCAAATCGCGCCTGAATCTTGACTAATGGTTTTATAGTGGGAATTACTACTGCTATGGCATGGATATGGTGGCCTCGGACCTCGAGGTCATCCACGTATCCCATCTGTTACCAAGGGTGCCTTCATTGGGCAGCCATATTCCTTGCCCGGCCTCGCGTCGTGACAGTTTTCCTCGACTGTTCTTGTGGACCTGTATGATTCACTTCCAAGCAAGCCAGTGCGACGCTCTCATGTCAGTCATATAGCTTTTCCTATCCTCTACAGCCATCATTGACACGTCGTCAACTCTATCATTCACTTATTTTCCTCGGCTATCCCGCCCCAAATCGCGCCGTAATTTGACAAATGGTATTATAGTGGGAATCCCCAACGTTTTTGGCATGAGTATAGTGGTCCTCGGTCGCATCAAATTCTCGAAGTTACTCACGTATCCCCTGAGATTACGGAGCTCCTCAGTCTACGGATCCCTTCATCGCGATTTCCTTGCGTTATTTACACGTTATATCGCTGACTTTAGAAGGAATCGCGTTCGAACTGGTCAGTAAGTACGACGCTCTCATGCCAGTTAGATATTTCACTAATCTCCGTACATTACACAGGGCTCCCGAACAACATTCGCAACAAACCCAACACACATAAGTACCCAAGTGACTCCCCCCGTACTCACAGCTCAGGCGGCGGTGATTTCACCATCAGATGGGATTTGAATTCAATACATAGGTACTGCGGTTGAAATCAATGGCTGTCAGAGCTGTGTTTGTATCATCGCCGGTTGTTGGATGGTAGCACGAGAAACCGTTGTGGTTTGACACTTTGGTTTATTTTTGGGTACCGCCGATTTGTATGTAGATTTCTGGGAGGAGATGGACGGGAGGACGCGTATATAAAGGACGTAAGTGTATCGTTCCGTTTCTTCAGTCGTCTTGACTAGCTAACTTACCCTTCCTTTGGTATCTTAGTCCTTGACACTTTACCCGTTACGATGGTTCACTGTATTCGCTCCCTCCTCGTTCCGATCGTTACTGCTCTCCTGCTCCCTGTTGCGTTTGCCGTCCCTGCTAAACGTGCAAAGTGTAGCAAAGGGAGGACGGCGAGTCATCAAGAGGTATGTGTGGTGTTGTTCTTTTTCGTGTTTGTTTGTTTTTGAGTGGGAGTTGATTGCTGACGGCGTATATCTGTTTTGGCAGTGTTGTGTGTGGTTTGATGTGTTGGATGACATTCAAGAGAACTTGTTAGTTATTTTATTGTTTCGTTTAACCGTTGTCTGATCCGTTACGTTAGGTTTGATGGCGGTGAATGTGGTACGTTACACACAGTGGTTACTTCCTTTGGTTCAAGGTCTAAGTCGCTTACAGGTGAAGAAGTACACGAGTCGTTGAGGGTAAGTGCTTCATCATAGTTTGTCTCCAAAGTGATCCTTATTATCTTTCGATAGCTCACATTCCATGATGCCATCGGATTCTCCCCTGCTCTGTTTAGGCAAGGGAAATATGGGTTAGTACCCTCATGCACTCATATGCATCGCACCACTAACCCCAGGACTATACTAACAGTGGCGGCGGAGCGGGTAAGCAATCCAGAATCCCGTTGACCATCATCGTATTGATCAAAATGTTGACAAGATGGATCTATCATGCTCTTCCCTGATGAGGTCACCTTCCCTGCGAATAATGGCGTCGATGAAATTGTTGAAGCTCAACGACCGCTCGCTATTAAACACAAGGTTTCCTTTGGCGATTTGTACGTGCAATCTGAGGTGTCTTAGTTGAAAACCCTTCATCTGACTGAGAGTTTATTTCCTTGTAGTATCCAATTTGCTGGCGCCGTTGGTGTATCGAACTGTGCAGCCGGGCCGCGTCTCGAATTCTTGGCCGGACGTTCGAACACCACGAAGCCTTCGCCTGATCATTTGGTACCGGAACCGTTCGACTCAGTCACCAGTATCCTTGCTCGTATGGGTGATGCTGGGTTGAGTCCTGACGAAGTGGTTGCTTTGCTGGCTTCTCACTCTGTCGCTGCGCAAGATACGATTGACCCTTCCATTGCCGGTCATCCCTTTGACTCCACGCCCTCTGATTTTGATGCTCAGTTCTTCGTTGAGGTGAGGACGGGGTGTAGGCTTATTTTTTCGGGTTAGGCTGACAATTAAACTGTAGACATTACTCAAAGGAACTGTTATCCCAGGTGACGGTCTCCACAAGGGTGAAGTCAAGTCACCTCTCCCTGGTGAATTCAGGCTCGAGTCCGACGGTGCATTCGCAAGGTCTGCTTCCCCAAGATCCAACTCTACCCATCCAACTGATGTTCTTTCCCAGGGATTCACGTACCGCATGCGAGTGGCAGTCCTTTATCAGTGAATATTTTAAATTCAAAATCATGACCGAACCCCATTGCTGATTGACCTATTTCTAGCATCACCCAACTCTATGGTGACCAAGTTTGAGGCGGCGATGGCTAAAATGGCTATTATCGGACAAAACCGCAAGCATTTGACCGACTGTTCGGAGGTCATCCCAGTTCCCAAAGGCCGTGTCAAGACACCTACTTTCCCGCCTGGAAAATCTATCAAGGATATCGAGGCTTCTGTACGTGTTGCCCTGCCACGTCGTCGAGCGAATGCTAAACCAATAATTACACGTAGTGCCGCAAGAAACCCTTCCCCAAGTTGACCAGTCAACCAGGTGCTACCACTAGCATTGCACCAGTGTAAGTCATTTCAAACGCGAATAATCGGAGGTCTAGTCAAGGCTGACTTGTTCACAATAGGCCGCCTTCTTAAACCTTTCCCCCCCTTCACTGTCCTTCATATTGTCTCTAAGTCAGTGATAGATTACTTAAGATAGCCTTGTTGTATTTGCTTTTGGACACTTAGCATACTCGGTCAATATACCCATCTTCGTTCAAATTCATGTTACAGAAGTGAGAGGGATGCATTGTGTACGGTAAATTTATACAGATGTATCGAGTTTTAAGCAGAGGCTTCAAGGAAACGAGACTCCGCTTCCTTGAAGTTAATGACGCTCCAGATAGCGTTGAGGTACTGGACGGAGATATTAGTGAGGATTTGGAACGTGATGACGCGTATTGGCTCACGTCTGGCTTGACATTCTTATACTGAATGGATGGTGAGAAATGCTATTAAGGACAATGTTACGAGCAAAACGCACTTGAAGGTAGAAGGCCTATTGCAAGTAAGTGTTAGGAGACATGACGTCATACGGAAAGAAACGGTAACATACATGTTCCCAAATGTCCACACCGATGATAGGGATGTGTGCTGCGAGTATCGATGATCAGAAGGGGTTACATGGAACGGAGAAGCACGACGCACTAATCAATGGATCTTGGTTGGCAGTGGTGACGACTTCGAGCTTGCTTGTCGTAGGATTGAATCCCTAGAGCTTGTTAGAACGCCGGTGCCAACGGCAAAGCTAAGATGACATACGAGCCAGCCCCAACCACTTCCTTGGATAGCAGCCGTGGTAGTGTTGAACTTCTTCTTGAAGGCGTCAACTGAACCAAAGTCGCGCTCAATGGCTTGCTTCAATGGTCCATCGGCTAATTTGCCTCCGTCCCCATTCGCCGGGGCCAGGTTCTTCCAGAAGAGGGAGTGGTTGATGTGTCCTACGTCGACGAATATTGGGGTCATTGGAGTGTTTGTTGCGAGTTGAACTAGTGTTCTTACCACCGCCGTTGAACTTCAAGGCCGACTGGAGGGCGATTTGCTCCTTGGTGCTCTTCGCGGAAGCATATGACTCTTCGGCGGCGTTGAGGCCGTTAACATACGTTTGGTGATGCTTCGAGTGGTGAAGTTTCATGATCTCCTCAGAGATGTAAGGCTCCAAGGCCTGAACAACGTTTAGTCTTGCACAGAAAGTTCGGGAACGCGACGTACATTGTAGTCGTAAGGCAAATCAGGCAGAGTGTGCTTGTATCGCGCTGCCGTTGAAAGGGCAGAGAAACGGGCAACAGCGGGTCGGGCGACACTTCGAGCGATGGCGAACATGTTGTGGTGTGGAAGGAAAAGAAAGACGAAGAACTCGAAGGGTGACACTGATTATGAAGTCAGTGTTCAAGTAAGCGAAAGGCGTGATCCGCGCACGAGCCTCGCTCAGGGTCCGACGCGTCTCCGAACCAATCAATGTCAAGGTCTCTCCGTCCTCGAAAGAGCCGTCCCCAATACAACCTCCTCGCTGGCGGCGTCGACGATGAGGCTGGTCCCTCACGCATCTCAGACGCGGACAGCGGCAGCGACTTTACTCCTGAACTACCTCCCGCCCAATCCCAGCATGAATCTGATCATGCTCAAGCTTTAGATGATTCAGATATAGATATAGATCCTCCCAAACCCCAAAATGTAGTCTTATCAACGACGACGACAAAAAGTACGCGTCGGGTGAAGAAATCGACTGCAACTCCCAAACCCACCGGGAAGGGCTCAGCAGGAGGTCTTCCTGGAGCATCACGTCGGCACATGTATGTCCTGCCCGTCCCAGCTCTACATCATCGACATCGGCCACCACCACTTTACTATGTTCAACTACAGACGCTTCGCCTCACGAAATCTCCAGAGTTATTCAAGCCAGTCTCCCTAACTCCAACGAACAGTTTCCTCTACAGTCAAGGGATCGCACGTAAGCTCGGCAAGGCTTGGGGACACAGTGTCGGTGCTGGCCCGGTATGGGAGCTCCTTGAAGATAGAGCTTGGTACAAAGAGGGAGACCAAGGAAACCCTTTGGAAGGCCATCGACGTCCAAAAGTGTACCCAGCCCTCACTGTCAAGCAAGGCTGGGAGGTATTAGATCCAGAGTATGTTCAACCTGCCTGTTTCCGTGCGCTTTCCGACCGAACAATACTAGACGTGGCTCTGTCTACCTACCTGCCGATACGAGTGTCTCAGACGATGACCTCTTCAAACCTCCACCTCCCGTTCCTTGCTTTCTTGGGAAATTTGGTCAGCAAACACGACTGGAACTAAATATGTTCGATTCAATCCGTATGGGTGAGCAATGAACTTCATCCTTGCCCACTACAACAACCCACATCTTCTCAAGCGGATTATATACCACACAGCACATCTCATGTCTTCAATGCCGGCGCTCCTGTATGGGCGATTGATTGGTGTCCTTTGCATTTCGATGATCGAGAAGGTACTACATTCGGATCCCCTTCTTTCGTAGGCTCTCACAACGCGTACATATAGCTAGAAATTTCAAGCAATATCTCGCTGTCGCTCCCTTTCCATCCCGATCTCACTCTCCCGAGATTGGCGTCCGCGTTCCTAGACCCATGAACAGTTGTATCCAAATCTGGTCCTTTTCATCCGATGAAGGATCAGACGCGGGGAAAACAACGTGTGAGATGGTCGTATGCCTTCAAAGTGGACCAGCACACGAACTCAAGTGGTGTCCATTACCTTCGCATGACATGGTAATATCCTGCTGCGTTCTAGTTGGCTGGACGCGTCTTACAGCGTTCTACTAGCTTTCTGATCAGACATTCACGCATCGTCCGCGTAAGCTAGGGTTATTAGCTGGAACTTTTGAAGATGGATCCTTCTCCATATATGTGATACCTGATCCTCAGGATATACCACGGACTGAAGGAAATGTTTCAGGTCCTGTATATGGTGCGTGCATCGACCGTCGTGCTGAACCCTCGAACCAGTAATCTGAATGACGCCGACAGTCCACTTGCCTGAGCCATTGATACGAATAGAACTCGCTGACTCGTGTTGTTGGTGCTTTGACTGGGCTAATAGTGACTTGGTGGCTATTGGTACGACCGATGGTAAGCTACCATTTCATCGTTGGCTACCCATGACTAACCTGCGTTAGGCTCGATTGCGGTTTATGACCTTTCTCAGACTTTGAACAATGCTCAATCTGAAAGTATGGAACTCTATCCCCTTCATATCATATCTCAAATTCTCTTCAATGACAGGTTCTGCTCCGGTCACCGATATCTTACCCACTCACTTCATAAGCACACACCAGTCCGCCATTCGTGCCATAACCTGGATCCGTGCCCCACCATGTTCGTCAACTGGTGAAATCGTCACCGACGCGAATCCCACAGTGATTGCCTCCGGTGGCTACGACGGCTCACAATGCTTGACGGATATCCGTGATGTCACAGGTTACACTATCAACAGGACACGTGGTATATTTCCTCCCCTCTTTCCCTTCTACTTGAACCAATTCTCGTTTAGATGTCATTACAACTATGACTTATTCACCTTATTGCCCTGGACCCGTCAGCATAGATCACGAGAATGTCGTCAAAGCATTTGCTATATCGCCCGCTATGCTTGGGCGTGGACATAGCTTGATGGACCCAGAGGGCCCACCTTGGGTAAGTAAATTCACATATCACTCACTAGTTCGATAGAGAAGGACGATCCTCTCCCCTCAGAACGTGAATGCGTCCGATTACCATCCTTTCATAGCGCTTGGGTCTGCTGATGGAACGTGCTCCACAACCAATTCGCTCAGACCGCCTCGTCGAGGGACCGTGGTATGTAATGTTCCTAATAGTTTAACCACAACTCTACTACCTAGCATTAATTCGTGATTTACGCGCTATGGTTTCAGCCGTACTTCGTGCACCCCCTCTACCAGCTTGATTATAACCGTGCCACAGGAGAATATCGCATGCTCGATTGCTTGTTGCCCAGGGTCAGCATATCCCGCTATTCCAATAACAAACCACCTGACCTCCTTACAGGAAATGCGCCTCGTCCCAAGTAATGACATCAAAGGAAGCAAGGGCAAGCAGGCAGAAGCGAAACCCATTGGAACGGACGCTTGGCCGAAGGAAGTCGGCGTTCACAGGGCTGTATGGAACAACGGGAATGGGTTCCAAGGAGCAAGGATGCTGGCATCTGCGACGGCTTCTGGGCTTTGTAGGATTGATATTCCCGGTGGACATTGGCATAAAGGTAAAACTCCGTATCAGTCGATCCCTTTGGCTCGTGCAGAGGATGGAGATGTTGATATGGATGAAGATGAATTGTCAGAATAGATCATAGCATGTTTGGCCTTCCTATGCACTATGTACTTAGATGCTGCTCATGGTAGATACTTGTACCCTTTCCTTCCCCAGATTTTCCCTGAGTTGAAACCCAGCGGCCCCAAAGTCCAACATCGGCACCCGGGCGACTGGCTTTCCGGACGTAGTATCTAAATAGCGCGTCACACCAACATAACAGCACCTAGTCTCTATGTCTGCCAGAATCAACAGTTCGTGCAAAGCACTGATCGTCAAGAAGTCGGCGGCTGGGTCTGCCCTCCCGTATGATGCAGTTCTCATTGAACGGCCCTTGCCTACTTTGGCAGCTGGGCAGGTGTTGGTCCAGGTGAATGCTGCTGCGTTCAACCACCGCGACGTATGTTTCCCATTTAGTAGTACTCATGAACCCAGCTGAAATTGTAGAAATAGCTGTGGATCAGACGGGGACAGTACCCTATGATTGCTGTCGGCGCGACGCTTGGTGCTGATGGAGCTGGTAAGTTCACCTTCTTGCTTCAACTGGATGAATCTTGGTCTCATGCGTGTTCCTAGGCGTCGTAGTGGACTCATACGAACCAAATGACTCTTTACTGAACAAACGCGTATTTCTCACTCCCATGCGTGGTTGGAATAACCACCCTGAGGGTCCAGAGTCAAGGTAAGATGCAGTTCCTCTCGCCCAACGAAATACTCCGACTTACTCAACTTCCTTTGAATTTCGAATTGATAGGTTCGGTATGCTAGGTGGCGCACAATGGCCTGCTCTGGGCACATTTGCCCAATATGTCGCGGTGGAACGCGATCAAGTCATTCCTTCCCCGCAACACCTCGACGACATCCAAGCCGCTGCGATCCCTCTTGCGGCATTGACGGCTTGGAGGTAAGCCTATCTTCCCTACTTTCAAATCAACCATGGAGTACGACTCAGACTCTCATCAGAGCCACATTTATCAATGCTCAAGTCAAGAAGGGTGACAACGTCCTCATCACCGGTATCGGTGGAGGCGTCGCCCTTTTCGCCTTACAGCTCGCCGTCGCACAAGGTGCAAATGTATACGTCACCAGCGGGTCTCAAGCCAAAATCGACAAGGCGGTATCTCTCGGTGCCGTAGCCGGGCTCAACTACAAAGACGGTGCGCGTTCTTTTGAAATACTCTCCATACTCCTCCTCAAGGCAGGCCTTGTTTTTTCTCTTCCGCTGACGCGCCCGTTTGTAGCCAACTGGCCAAAGAAATTGGGTGAACTCCTAGCGGCCCATAAACGCGGCGCATTGGACTCTGTCATCGACTCCGCTGGGGGCGATATCATGAGCCAAACAGGTAAATTCCTGCGAAGTGGTGGTCGAGTTTCTTGCTACGGAATGTGAGTATCGATATACTACCACTCTCCTTGATATTTTATTGACCGCAATAAAGGACTGCTCAGCCCAAGATTACTTTCACGATGAAAGACGTCATGAAGAACCTCAAATTACTAGGTATTCACCCATCTCACAAACCTGTCCTTCTAAACGCCTAACCATCCCTTCGCGTTATACAGGTTCGACCATGGGCTCCCGCCAAGACCTCATCGACGCGACGAACTTCATCGCCGAGCACCGCATCGTCCCCGAAGTCTCTCACATCCTCGACGGCCTCGAATCCGCCGAACAAGGGTTCGACCTGATGAAACGCGGAGACCAATTCGGTAAAATCGTCATCAAGATTCGACACTCCGAAAAGACGAAACTCTAAATCACATCTACCATTGTATTATAAGTATCCAAGTCTTCGTCTACTAGGGAACTCAAACATAGGGAATTCAAACATATACATACGATGTAGTAGCTATGCAAATTCGAAAGTGTACGATTAGGCAGGGAACGCACCCAACGTAAACAACGTCTGCTTCTGTTTCCCCTTCCCCTTCTTCCCCTTCCCACCTGTTTGAACCGCATCCCCACCGTCTTCATGATTGACCGGTGTGGATACAGGCGACGAGGAACCCGCCCCCCACGCAGGCGTCGCAGGACCTTGATTCCCCAAAATATTCTTCAACGACACATTCCCACTAACAGGCGGCTTCACCCTCGGCGCAGCAGTAGGCAGCGTCGGGAACGCCGCTTCAGAAAGTTTAGGCGTCGCTTTCCTCCCGCCGGTGACACCGAAGTTCTGGGAGGTCGGGCGGAAGATGGGTGTTGAGAGGTTTGGCGTAGGTTGCGGTTGTGCAGCTGGTCGGTTGTTGTTACTACTAGAGCCGGAAGGAGGGTTACCGTTTGTTGACCATGGTGTGAGACGTTGACCTTGGCGGAAGGGCGGGTTCGTCTGGGGTGCGGATGAACCAGGGACGGGGACAGACGATGCGAGTGCGGGGAACCGTTCTTGGTGGGTAGGTAGTGGTGATGGTCGCGCTGCGGAACTCGAGCTAGAGCTAGCAACTTGCGCGACGCGATCCCAAACCTGCCTTGATGATTTCCTAGCATTCCGCGTCGCGGTTGAGTGTTTCGCGTTGAGGACCCGACCAGAGGCGATAGCGGCGTATCCGCCTCCCACACCAGACGGCGTCAGATCCGGGAAGTCTCGTTTTTGCTAATAAAAATGAAAATAAAAATTCATATAAAGTTGTCAGTGTCGCGTTTTTTTGAGAGTTAAGAGAGAAGCGAAGCCAGCTAGGGTGGATGCGTACCTCTATTTCGAATGCTTTCCATTTCATTAGGATATCCTGCTTCTTCTCCTTATCCGACGTACTATCGACAAGTGCATTGATGACACTTGAAGTACGCTCCAAATCCCGATCGAGGACATTCCATGCCGTCAAGATAAGATCCCTGGCGCTGCATTCGTTCGACATGTAACTACGAACAGCGACCTTCATGGCGCGGACGGCGTTGGAGGGGTTGGCGGCGAGGACTTTGATCCGCGAGATATACGCCAGTGTCCTTGATAGATCAATCGGGCATTGACTAAGATGAGAACGTAACAGCAAGACAGACAAAAATGGTCGACTTACATCTCACCACCATCTTCTCCCGACGAGCTATGTGAAGACTCAGATCCCTGAGCAAGGGGCGTCGCATTGGCATTGACAGGTTGAGGCGCACCACCCGTCAATCCCGCACCAAACGCATCGCGACGCCGACTTGGACCCGGCGGACGTGATGGACCAGGTAACGCAGGAGGTGGTTGCGCTGGCGGCTCCCTATAACTATTCGTATTGCGTTCTTGTTCCCTCCCTCTCCCTCGTCCACCTCCGCCTGCACGTCCACCTCTCCCAGCGGTCGATTCAAACTCGAAATCAGCTTGTATCCGCCTAGCCTCTTTTTTATCCCGAGAGTTCATCTGGGTACCGTGTTCCTCGACCATGTGAGCTTGGAGGTCGAGCCGGGAGTTGAATACGACGAATTTGCGAGCGAGGCATTCAGAGTTTTCGCAGGGATGGTGGCCGGTGTTGAAGTGGTTTTCCTAGAGAGGTGGAGATAAGTGAGTAAGAGGTCAGTGGGAGAGAGGGGGAGGGGGAGAGACGTACCAGTTCTGGGTAATTTCGAAAACTTGAATGTCCAGAGTGGGTCAGAATGGAAGGATATTGGAGTATAGAATGCGGCTTACTATTGATGGACAACACCGTTGCGTTTACATATGAAGCACTCTTCATGATGTTCGCGTAGATGAGCATAAAGCTCATCATCGCCAAAGAAACATTCGTTGCAGAATTCACACAACGGATGGATGCCGCTTTCGGGAACGGATTTCGCTGGTTGTTTTCCGGAATGGCGGGATAGTAAGCTTGGGAGGTGGATAGCGAGTTCGTTGCGCGTATAGAGGAAGTGTTCGTGTGCGAAGACTTTTTTGTTCTTGACGCAGAGGTTACACAGGTTCTTTTTGTGGAGGCCACGGACGTGGATGGAGAGGTCGCCCCATCCGGCACCGATGTAGGAACAATCTGGGTCGGGGCAGTTGAAGCGGAGGAGGATGAGGGTGTCTTGCATCATGTCTTCTGTTTCGAAGTATATCTCGAGCAATGGATCCTTGAAGGGGATGGATTCGGATGTGTAGGATGAGAAGAGGGCATCGGAGGATATGGTGAATATCAAGCTTGATTGAGGTTCCTGTAGATCGAGGATATGCGTCAGATACGTAGGAATTTGTAAAGGCGATGGATGTACCTTGCAAAAGGTGCAATCCTTTTTCTTGTAGAGAGCTCGGAGACGCAAAGCACAAACATGACAAGTGCGGTGGTTGCAGGGAGGCACGGAGTAGTACTTGACTGGTTCAGCGCAGATCCAGCACATGTCAGGGCTGGTCTGTTCGCTGAGCGCATCGTCATCTTTGGTGTCCGCCGCTGCAGGATCGTCCAAGGTGATAGCAGCGGTGGCGGTCTCGAGAGTCGCTGCTTGATCGCTGTTCGCTGCAGCGCGTGGACGACCTCCGCGGTTTGCTCCTCTTGCACCACGACCTCTGTTTCTGTTTCCGCCGCGTTTACCAGTTCCTCGTGCGGTTTGGGTTGTGGTAGTTTGGGTGGCCATGGTGGTGGATGGAGACGATGATGGTTAGCAGTAGAGTTGCAGTTGCAGAGTGTACTTGTATTTGTATGTTGCGTGTATGAAGGCTCTATGACATTTATGACTCTATACGCAATCGGCTCCGAGCCCTGGCTATGCACTCATCGTCAGCGTAAGTCCTTCCGCCAGCCCTGCGTTAAGTTCCACGTTCGCTGTTCTCCACAACGTCCGCCACATCGAACAAGCTTGCACAAACAAGGAATTACTCCCGAGCGCCCAAATTTCCAAGAGTCTTGCTCCTTCTCCTCGACCTCGACCTTCTCCTCCTCGTTCCATTCTCGTGTGAGTACACTGTCTGGCTATTTGAGAAAGGTTTCTCAACTGCAATTCTGCAGAAAATCTAGCGGCCACGTCGCGTCGAAAATGAGCTCACATCACGGTGCTTACAATGGCTCAGGCCAACCGTATTATCAGCATCCATATCCATATCCTCCTCCTACGCACTCTGCCTCGCATTCGCCCATTCCCCCGTCGTCGCCGTTCCAGTATCCCTTTCCACTGTCGCCCACGAATTCCCACGGCATCCCGTCGCATCCCCACATGCCCATGAACGGCCATCAGCCTCCCCCGCCTCGCATCAACAACACCCACCCTCGCCCAGCTTATCCGTATCCACAACAGCCCTACGCCTCCAGATCACATCCAAACCAGCCCTTTCAGCAGAACTACCCCAATCACCCGCAAAATTCAAAGTACCCACCCTACCATCAGCATTACTACCCTCCACAGGTCCCATATCCCCATCCGCCTCCGCATTGGCAGCCTCCGCAGATCTCACATTCTCCAATATCCATATCATCTCCAAAGCCTCCTGCATTTTCAACAACTCATGTCTCCCAGCAATCTGATGCACCCTCCCCCGACTCCGTCGCCCAGCCCAAACCCATCGAATCATCCGACCCAACTGTTCCTATTCCTTCTGCACCATCGCCGTCACCTCCTCCTCCTTCCCCACCGCCAGAAACACATTCGCAGCCTGACGAACATGCACAAATAGACTCTCCCCTCCAATTCCTAAGCTCTGCGGATGCTTCAATACCTGGAGGTTACACAGTGTGGTCGCGTCGCCCACGCCGCCCCTCCCAGGCTCCCGGTATCATTATCTCATCCCGGGCACGACCTCCCCCTGATGTTGTAAAAAAGGCTCTCACCCTGTCCACGCCCCCTACCTCCCCCCAGCCCTCGCCATCCCCTCTGCCGTCCATAGAGTTACCTCATACACCAGAGATCCCTGCTGAAAAACGTGTCATTCCCTCTGAATATCACTCGCCGATACATGTTGCACCGCTTGCTGATTCGTTCCCTTCTTCATCGACTGCTACGGATGTCACAAACACTCCTTCGCCGACTACGACGCCTGGCTCTCCCGTTTCCACAACGAATACTTCAGTGTCAGTCAACGTGACGACCTTACCGTCCAAGGAACCCGAATCGGACGCCATCCCTCCTCCTTCCCAAACTACCCCCGTAGTTGAGAAGGAGGCACTCACGCCTACACCAGCATCCCAGCCAAAAGAAGAAGCAGTGCCAGTGCAGATCCCAACACCCACCACGCCCCCCCNGCCAAACCAACCCCTCCCCCACCCCCACAGAAGAAATCCTGGGCTTCACTACTCCAACCCTCTCCCTCTTCGACCAAGCAGAAAAACTCTTTACCCACTTCTCACGTCGTCGGTGTATCGATCCCTGCTACCGAACCTTCACGCACACCTACTTCCGAGCGATCCGTCGACCCAGCGAAGAAGACTGATTTGTTACGACTTCTTTCGCCTAATGCTGGGACGAGCAACACGACGCCCAGTTACGCTAATGCTACCACCTCTGTATCGTCGGGAGCTACTCCCCCTGTCATTCGTCCGAGGGGTCTGGTCAACACGGGTAACATGTGTTTCGCCAATTCCGTCCTGCAAGCCCTCGTCTACTGTCCGCCATTCCATAAACTCTTCCTTGAGCTTGGTCGTGTGTTGGGGGATGCGGGGGGAACGGGGCTTCTGGCTTCTGTGCGTAGTGATGGCGATTCGACGGTGGTGAAGGAAACGGCGCTGGTTGATGCGACGATTCGCTTCTTGAAGGAATTTGGTGCGAAGACGAGTGAGGTTGAGGTGTCCACGAATACGAGGAAAGGAAAGGGGAAAGAGAAAGAGGTGGTGGTGGAAGATGAGTGGGATGGGGAGTTTTTCATTCCTGGGTATGTGTATGATGCGTTGAAGGAGAATAAGAGGTTTGATCATATGCGGGTATGTTCTCGTCACTTTGCTGCACATTGCAACGGATACTGACGTGTTATTGAATGACAGGGAGGACAACAAGAAGATGCTGAAGAGTTCCTGGGATTCTACCTCGACACGTTGGAAGAGGAACTTTTATCCATTCTCAACGCCATTTCCCCGCCCACGTCCTCGCGGCTGAATGTGAAAGTGGAAGAACATGAAGAAGAGGCTCCGCCTGAAGATGATGGGTGGTTGGAAGTGGGGAAGCGGAATCGGTCGGTTATAACGAGGACGGTGAGTTTCACTTGCGTTCATTGTTTCTAGATGTAAACGTGAATGTGACTGCAACTTGAGAACTGATTGTTGTTGTATCTATGTTGTAGATCAAGACAGTGGAATCCGCGATGACGAGGATATTCGGTGGGAAGTTCCGCACTACGCTTCGTGCGCCGAGCCAGAAAGATTCTGTCATCGTCGAAGACTGGAGGTCTCTCCGGCTAGACATTCATGTGCGTCGCTCAATCAACTCCTTACCTCCTTTCCTTCCACCCCCTTCATTATTATCAACATTGACATTAACACCAACTCAATACTAATACCTAATACCTAACACCTTCACAGCCCGAACAAATCCACACCGTCCAAGACGCCCTATCCCATATCTCCCAACCGCAAACAGTCCAAGTAACCCAACGTCCCGGCGTAACAGTAGATGCCAGCCAACTCGTGCTGATTGAATCATTACCACCGGTGTTGGTGCTGCATATGAAGAGGTTTTGTTATGATACGGATGTGAAGGGGGTTGTTAAGGTGGGGAAACATATCGCGTTTGGACCGGAGTTGGAGGTGAAGAGTGGTGAGTGTTCGTTTTGTTCGTGTATGTGTGTGTGTGTGTGTTGTGTGTTGGGGGTTGGGGGTGGTGGTGAAGAGTTGAGTGGGTTGTTGATGGGTTACTAATGGTGGTTTGTGCAGATATTATGGTTACGAAACGACCGCCTGTGACGAAGTATAAACTTTTCGGAGGTACGTTCATCTCTTCCTTCTCCATGTTATACCCTATTCCTCGATCCAACTAATTGAACGCACCTCATAGTCGTCTACCACCACGGCCTCTCCGCATCTGGCGGCCACTACACCCTCGACGTCCTCCATCCGAACAGATACCCCTCATCCATACCGGGTAACTCACCACGCGAAGCTTGGATACGCATCGACGACGAATTCATCTCTGACATCCGCCCAGACGACGTGTTCTCACCGTCCGCCGATGAGACACGGTGTGCTTACCTCTTGCTTTATAGGAGATTGGGGAAGTAGATTAGCAACTTCGAGTTGGCTCTCAAGGTTGAAGGTTAAGGTTGATGCTTGGGGGGACCGACTTGCGTGGTGTGGTGTGTGATGTGCTGGGGCTGGAGCTGGGGTTGGTGTGTGTGTGTGTGGTGTTTTCGATGTCTTTCGCTATCGATGTTCGGTGTCGTTGCTGTGGTTTTTCTCTGATGAGAGGGTTTGCTTACTCTAAATTGGTTATTGGTGTCGAAATCTACTGTCATAATAGATTAATGCTCAATCAATGGTCAATATAGTCTTATGCCTTAGCGAGTGCTAGAAGGGAGAGCATGTCCAATATATGAAAGAACCTCCATTACAAAACAGACTGTATAACAACGATATTATAGTGGTCACATACGAGCAGACGCGGTCTAATAGATATTCCAGCTCTGTTAAAGTGATAGTCTCATTAGCACTCGCGCGATTGGATTGGAAGGGTAAATCGTACCTTGCGCCATTGAAGCCCCGTGTGCTCCTTAATTGGCCCATCGATACCGAAAGCAAGCCCCCGGAACCACCAGAAGTTGCCAAAGATGACAAGACTGCAGATTCCAAACGCGATCCATTTTGTTTTCGTCGTCAAACGACGAGAGGAGAAGATGAAGTGATCCAGGAGGTGGCCTAACATCAGAACGGCGAAGTATAGTGTTGGCAGCTAGATGCGAGTGAGTGTGGTGAAGTGTAGGATGATGACAGAGCGACGTACGTAGTGGTGAACATAAGTGACACGGCCCATGACCAAGAAAGGTCCTGGAAGGAGAATGAGCACGGATCAAGAAGGGAAATCATCTGAGAAGACCTACCAAAGTGGAGAGCCCATCCAAAGAAGGCGATCTTGGCAACGTAAGTGAAGTGTTCCCATTCCCCTTAACGGCGAAGATCAGTTGAGATCTAGGAGGGAAAAGGCGATCAAAGCCACTCACTCGGCTCCATATCAACATACTTCCTCTGCATGCGCATGAGGTAAACGCCCAGAGCGAGGATAAAGAAGTACAAGCTGGCCGTACTGGCCCAACGGATGATGGGTGTTCCGAGAAGATAGTACTTCGTTTGGTTGTCTCCCCAACCGCACATGCGCAGACCGAGGTAAAGGAAGGGCCAGTCGAAGGGTTTCGAAGCGAGGATGTCCTCCTTGTCAGGATCCGGGATGAGGGCGTTGTTGGAAGTCATCATGGCCACGTTCAAGTGCCAGAAGTCGCGGAGGAAAGGAGAGCGGTAGAATTTGGTTTCTCCAGCGGGCACTGCGGGTAAATGTGAATACAGAGAAGGGAAAATTGACCATACAACTTACACCGATCATTATGATGACTCTCGACGTTCCAGTACGTGTGCATGTCCTTAGGATTGTCCTCCTTGACACAGCTCACTTCGATTTGCTTGAAACCCCACTGGGGAAGGACAGCATTGGCAGCACGGAGATAACAACCAAGGATCTTGTGTCGGAAGCGCAAACGAGTCGTCAACGAATGGATACGTGCTACGTTCTCCTTACGGCCTTGCTTGATGTCGTCGACTACCTCGACAACCCAGTGGTCATGCACATCACCGACCGTGGCGTTTCCGTAACAGGAGACCTCGTAGTTTAGGTTCGTCACAGGCGCGGCGACGGTATGTGAGTGCAAGTTGCGAGTGGTAGGAACATGGGAAAGACGGATGGAATCACCGTCGGCGAGGTATCGAATTGGTTCGTTGGGATTGTAGGGGGGTTCATCCCAGTTGGGGAGGACGAACCAGTCGTTGTTATCGTCCTTGTAGTGGTAGCAAGTGACCTGCTGTTGACCTGAACCAACCGGATAGGTCTGGACGTGCGAATGCAGAAGACCACCACCATAACCAATATTCTTCAACGTGACTTTCGATCCATAGGCCACCTCTGAAAGAAAAATAAGAGGAGTTTCAACAAAGAAGTGAAATGGTCATACCAAGAGGGTTCTTCGCAAAGTCGTTACCAACGAGATTGGCTTGGAAGAGTGAAGACATTTGTGCGTCTCCCGGCCCAGAGTGATTCAAGATGAGGAAGTGAATTTTGAAGGACGCCATGAAGACCAATATGGGCAAGATGATGAGACAGAAGATCCTTGCCCCCCAGTGTTTGACTTGGTCTCGCTGGTAATTCATCAGACAGATTGACAGGAAGATGAGAAGGATGGTCCTTACCACTGGCATTTTCAGGTCACCGAACTTGTCCCAAAGGTCCTCAATGGTGTAGAGACCAACAAGGGCAGTGACGAAAAGACCAATCATTTTTACACTGGACCAAAATTAGCAAGGAGCCAGAGATAGCAAACGAAAAACTAACCTTGTGACACAACCAATTGATATACCAGTCAAGGAAAGCCATAACCACCAATCGAAGGAGAATGACCTAGGGAGAACGTTTAGCCTTGATTTCTACTACGTCATAGGATTGGCATACTGGTGTTGTTGATTGTGGAACTTGCTCAGGAAAAAGACGGTGGTGAAGGTGAAGAAGAGTAACATGGAGTCCAACAAGATAAAGCGCGATATACAAAGCCAACCGATATCTTTTGTATCACGAGTGTGAGTTTAAAGAGAGACAGACGGATAGGATACGCACCAAAGAGTACCATAAGCGCAACAAGGTGGCATGCCCACTGGCTCATACCCAACTCGACCGCCGTGTACCAACCCAAGGGAACCATAGCTACACCGAATGTGGCCATCATGACCCGCATTGCCACGTACGGAACGGTGTCGGGATACTCCGCACCACTCTTGAACTCAAACGAACCATCGTATCCCGACAACAGACCCGCAAGGCCAACGAGCATCTTCCCCAACGGAGGATGGACATCAAAGTAGAATTCGCGCTTGAGGTAATGCGACCCAAACTTGCCAAAGTGGGCCTCGTCCCAGATGACAATGTTTGAATGCCCAATTTTGTGGAAACGTGTCCAACAGGATAAGAGAGTGTATATTATGGGCGGTATGTGTTCGAGGTTTTGCAAGAAAAACTCTTTCTATTGGAGTCAAGTTAGATGACTTTTCGCGTGGAGACAGCTCAGACGAGCATACCAATGAAGTCGGTGGAGGTGGTGGAGGTTGACGCAAGCGACCGCTGCCAACGCGGGGGTTGACCAAGGGTTTTGTTTTGCTGTAGACATCTTTGCCCTCGTCGTCATCGTAGTTCCCGTTGGCCTTTTCTGAATGTGCATGGTGCTCATTAGCACTTGGGCCTTTTGGGACTCGGCGACGAGCTTTGTCCTCGTTCATGTAGTGCAGAGGGAGCTCTTCTTGGTGGCGAGAGGTTGACCAGTGGTCGTCAAAAGAAGGAATGGAAGGGTCCTGTTGTGATCCAAAGTCAACAGAAAAGGCCGCCGGCTTCATCGACTGAAGCAAGATTACGTGGTCGTTACCAGCACGCGAAATGCAACCAAAATATGGTCAGCGTCGTGCAAGTTGAGGGAAAATGTCGTGGATGGTGATGAAATAAGAATGAAATGGCTGCGCCAACATCAAAAATCCACGTTAGCAGCGCGGCGTCCCCTGAAACTGCCACGTCCGTTCTGGATCCCTACATCTGATCATCGCCGTCAATTGTCCGAGCTTTCTGGTACAATGATACATGCATGCATTACATTGACAAAAAAAATAAAAGAAGCAACAGAGGGAGGTAGCGAATACTTTTCAGCCGACTAAGTAGATATGAAAGAAGCGTGAGTGGGAAAGACAATCACATCTTATGCTTTCGGCATACGATTCCTCAGGTAAACAGCTAGATGGATGGGAATGCTCAGGACGTAGGCGGAGAGGGATATTGAAGAAAAAGCTTACCAGAAACCATAGCATGGTCACGTTCATAAGGCTCGAGGGTGACTTGCTCGAGAGGTTTTAGTTCGGAGGCTTTTAGTTTTTCCAATTCGGCAGCAAAGACGACTTCGGGGGCGACAGTCGAATCAATACAGCTGGCTTTTATTGAAATGACGACATGACCGCCGTCTTTGAGGAAACTTTGCGCGTTGTGGATGACGATACGTGCTTGATCAGGCTGGGCGACGTCCGCGAAGATGACATCGACAGTTGACAGCAGCATTCGGTATTTATTTGGCAGACGAGCATCCTCCACAATGGCTAATAGCAAGAAGGAAGTAGTGAGAACCACATTTGAAGAATGATAGGTGAAAACTCACGGATAACGTTTGTTCTCTTCTTTGCCATACCAATCAAGTCTCGCCCCGACCGAGGGGAGAATTCAACAGCATAGACAACACCTTCCTAGGATGGGTCAATAATCACATAATATAGTTCATCAAGAACCAAGCGCACCGGTCCAACGACATCTGCAACATGGCTAACACTGGTACCACTCGCAGCGCCAAGATAGAGCACTTTCGCGCCGGGTTTGATGAAGATATGATCCAAACCACCGAGGATACCGGCAGCCAGCTTCGAACGGAAGGGATTCCAGACACGGTATTCGATTTTGGTATCATCGACGCCTCCTTCAACAGAGATACGTTTTTCACCGTAAACAGAGTCGCCAGGGACGAGATTTTTGGTTACGAGCATTTGTTCCTTTCCTTTCGCGATGAAGACACCTTCGTGTTTGTGGGGCTCGATTATCGTCCTTGATCCTCCTCTGGCGCCCCCGCGACCACCCCCTCGAGCACCTCTACCACCTCCACGAGGACCTCCTCGTCCGCCTTTGGCAACACCTCCGCCGCGAACACCACCACCAAATCCACCTGGTCAAAAGATTGAGCAATGATATAGGCAAGTGGTGAAAGGTATCTAATCAACTTACCTCTTCCACCTCCCCTTCCGCCTCCCCGTCCACCGAAACCGCCTCGTCCGCCGCGATCACCACCCCCACCGCGACCGCGACCTCCTCCACCTCCACGACCTCCAAATCCACCACGGCCTCCTGATGCTCCTAGAAGAGCATCATCAGCAGAAACCTTCGCATTTCTTCGATTAATACTCACCAAACGCCATTTTTATCGAGGACTTGAAGAGGTGAAAAAGTTTTGAGATGTAAACAACGTTAAACAATGGACCATCGACTTATTGGCGCCCAGTACTTTGCAAATCGTTAGCCAAATCCATCCCCATTCAAATGTCGTGCCTTTTTTATGCCAGGTTCAGCTTTTCCTTCCAACAAGATTACCCTAAAAACTGCTATGAAAGGGCTGTCTCAGATTCGCGGGGTGAAGCTTCCAACGGTGCTACACTTTGTCATCTTAAGCTTAATCCGAGTCGATCTCCCATTGGGCCTCGTAGCATCAATAATTCCGCTCGGCTGCCACTGGCTAAGTTGTCCGGACCATGAGGCGGGTTTATAAGGACATTTTCCTGAGTCATGACACTCTCTGGCTCATCTTTGAGACGGCCCTGCCTCACAAAAGTCCTGGCTTGGCTCCCTTCGGCACCACATACATCTTTGCACCCATCCCCTCAAACATTTGGTACCTCCCATGAGCCTTGCATCATCCCTCAATGACCTGCATTTGCAAGACACGGAAAACCCTGATCTCTCTGACAAAAAGAGTGTCATAGCCAACGTCGTCGGTGCGACGGACGCGGACGACTTCCCAGACGGCGGACTACAAGCATGGCTCGTCCTCACTGGGGTGAGTAAGGACATAGGTTTCATCATGGCAACATCTGAGCATAACGATTTTGCATAGGCAATGTGTGTCACTTTTGCGACGTGAGTTGACCGCTACGAATGCCAGTTGCGCGATTTCGCATCTTCCCATCGAGATATACGCGTAATCTGATTGTGGCTTTCTTGACATAGCTTCGGTTATGTCAACGCGTGGGGAGTAAGCCATGATTCCGTTCTCTATCGGTTCCGTCTAATAAATTATATAGGTTTTTCAAGCCTACTATCAAGAAACACTATTAAAAGACTCCTCAACGTCCAGTATGTACGTACTATCGTTCATGATCATTATATCCTCTTTCTGAACTGCGTGGTAAAGTGCTTGGATAGGCTCTATACAAGTACTCTCATCTATTGACTCTGATTTTGGGTGATACTGACCCCTTCACATCCAGTACGCGCTTGTATTCTTTCCCGGCATTGTCGTTGGTCGACTTTTCGATCTAGGGCACCTAAAGGTACCCCTTTTCATTGCCAGTTCACTGGTCGTCATTGCGACGTTCTTGACTGCACAATGCACTCGTTATTGGCATTTTCTAGTCTGCCAAGGTCTCGTAATTGGGGTAAGCTCTGCACCCCCTTCACACTTATCAAGCTCGTAATCTATGAAAGGCAGGTCTCTTCGGGAGTATGCTTCAGCCCTACTCCAGCTGTAGTTTCCCACTGGTTCAAACGTAGACGAGGAGTGGCCCTCGGTCTCCTTGCCGTAGGATCGTCCATAGGAGGAACTGTCTTTCCCATCATGGCTCGGCTCTTGATTGCCCGTGTTGGGTACGTTCCGAGTCCCCCACTAAACTACAGTACATCCTCAGACCTATCGGCGACAGCTTCCAATGGACTATGCGCATCATTGGCTTCGTTCTATTGGTCAGTCTAGGATTTGCAAATCTTGTGCGTATCCCAACTCTGGAATTTAACGGCCATCTCAATAACCTCAATTCACAGACTATCAAAAGACGCCTTCCTCCCGTTAATGTGACGGGTGGACTTCTTAACTTAAAGGCGTTCAAATACCCCCCATTCACCGTATACTGTTTATCTGGACTCACAATTTATCTTGGATTATACACAGGTGAAGGAGACATATGCGATGTTATCACCGACAGAACCGTCTGATCATAGCTTTGTTTAGTTCTGACCTATATCGATGTTGCTGCTACATCTATCGGTATATCCCCCGATTTTTCCTTCTATCTTGTGGCGATCGCCAACGCCGGCTCGGGACTCGGAAGATTCGTCTCTGGCTATATTGCTGACTCTCATGGTCTATATCAGGTTTCCGAGTTTATCTGACGGACTACCTTCCTAACCTACTCATTAGGGCCGATGAATGCCATGATTCCTGCTACTGCAATAGCGGGGATCCTCACCTATGCCTGGCCGTTTGCTACGGACAAAGGATCTTTGATTGCCATCGCAGTCCTTTATGGGTGAGATCCATCCAAACTCACCTCACCGTCGTTCCTACTAATGATGTTTCCATCGCGTCGCACCAGATGCTTCTCAGGAACATATACGTCTCTTCTTTCGAAGCCGATGATCGAACTGGGCGACACAGGTGATGCGGGACGGCGGCTGGGAATGTTTCTGAGCATTCTCGCCATTGGTGCTTTGGCCGGCCCACCAATATCGGGGGCCATCAATTCCGCTACTGGTGGATTCCATGTCGTTGGATATTACGCAGGTACGTCACCTCCCTCCTGCTTTGAATGATGGCCAACTCGGCATGCCGTAGGGAGTGTCATTCTTGTGGGCGTCTGCCTACTGAGTATATCCAGACATCTTGTTCTGAGGCAGTTATGGGGGAAGTTCTGAGTTTATCAGCGCTTTCACAGTAATCACGCATAGACAAGCTTTTTAATATATCACTTAGAGAACGCAAAGCGAACGTAAAGGATTCACCATGTAGTCTCGTTGCCCACAGCTGTGTCACAGCTGTGTCTGGTGACTGTTTCTGGTCTAGTCAGGCCTCCCCCATTCGGCTTTCTGGAGACGCCGAGGCCCGATCCCCCACATTCTGCGCCACAATGTAAAAATGACAAATATAACCCCAGAATATCCGTGTGTTGTGAATGGTCGTGAAGTATGTCTTCCCCACCATACGAACCGGATGTGGGAGACGTGGAGAAGTCCGCCACCCCCGAGGACGACAAGTACACGGGAATAGAAGTTTCCCCTTCCACGCCAGATCCTCTCGATGACTACCCTGATGGCGGTCTTCGTGCTTGGCTGGTCATTCTAGGTGTAAGCGCCCGTCCTCCACCCAGCTTGGCGGAATCACTTACAACCACGATAGACTAGCTTGTGTGCTTTCTCAACGTAAATATCGTTGTTATTGGTCAAGATATGCCTGTATGACGTTGTTTTGCACAGGTTCGGCTACGTCAATGCCTGGGGTNNGTAAGTTCAATGTCTATAATGCTGTTCAACTTCCAACCAACTTCTGCATCTTGCATCTTCGGATAGGTTTTCCAATCTTACTATGAATTGGAAGTACTATCCGACACGTCGCCTTCAACTATGTACGTATCTCGTCTATGCCCTCGAGTTTTGTAAGTGACACATTTTCTAGTGCATGGATCGGATCTATACAGGTTTGCCTTTGGCTGAACTGACCAACCGACAAACTCAATTGACGTTCTCTCTCTAGTACTCCCTAGTCTTCTTGCCCAGTCTACTCTTTGGAAGACTCTTCGACTTGGGCTACTTCAGAATCCCTTTCCTTACCGCCAGTATCGTCCTAGTTCTGGCGACGTTCCTTGTGGCGCAATGTAAAGAATATTGGGAGTTCCTTCTGTGTCAAGGTCTCGCAATTGGAGTACGACAGTCTCTCTGAATAAGCTAAACGGCCATTGACGTTCATGAATCATGACAGATCGCATGCGGTGCTAGCTTTGGCCCAACGATCGGTGTGGTTGGCCACTGGTTTTATAAAAGGAGGGGGCTGGCTGCTGGGTTTACCGCCGTTGGCTCTTCCATTGGCGGCACAGTCTTCCCAATTGCTGCGCGGCGGCTGATTCCACAAGTCGGGTGAGTGCTACTACTACGAACTTCTAATCCCTCCGTTGACACTGATTTCTTCCGTTCAAGGTTTCCTTGGACGATGCGCATCCTTGGCTTCATCTTGATGTTGAGTCTGGGTATAGCCAACCTCGTCGTAAAACGACGCCTCCCACCCAAAAATCTACCAGGCGGCCTACTGAACCTGAAAGCGTTCAAGTCAATGCCTTATACTCTGTATTCTCTATCTAGTTTTATCGCCTTTCTGGGCTTGTACACCGGTGCGTACCCCTCGTCTAGGCCCTCTCACTAGGCCCTAACATCACACCTACAGTCCTCACCTACATCGACATCAGCGCCACGTCTGTTGGTGTTTCTACGGATCTGTCTTTCTACCTCGTATCTATCGCCAATGCCGGATCACTCTTTGGCCGGCTTTTCGCAGGTTTCAGCAGTGACAAAATAGGTTAGTACTTTCATTTATCACGTACTTCCCTTGACTTGCGCTGATATTTCACCAGGGGCAGTGAATGTTGTCTCTCCTATGTTAGTCGTGGCTGCGGTTCTAACATATGCCTGGCCATACGCACACACCTTACCAGCTTTAATCGTAATCGCCGTTATATACGGGTAAGTCTCTGAATTCCTCTCTGACATCCGAAAATTCTGAAAACTGCTTGACGTAGATTTTCATCCGGCACGTTCGTGTCCATTTTCGCCATTCCCATATATACGTTTGGGGACATTGAGGACATCGGCCGACGGGTTGGGATGTCCATGTCCATTGTGGCTATAGGCGCTCTCGTCGGGCCACCGATATCTGGCGCGATTGGTCGTGCTACGGATGGCTATGTCGCCGTCGGGTGGTATGCTGGTGAGTTTTACATTTTACATTCCACACCAGTGGTCTGATTTTTATCGTTGCTGAATTATTCAAGGGACCACAATTCTTCTCGCCGTTTCTGTCATGCTTCTGGTGCGCCACCTTGTTCTAGGTCGGCTTTGGGGAAAGTTCTAAGGTTGGGTATTTTGCGTCATATAATAAATCAATTTCTCCTTCCATCTAACAACCAATGTACACATTTATCTCCTCGTGTATTCAGAGGCTTTGATCCGCGCATAGACCTTGATGTTGACCGTCCAATCCGCATGCCCCACATTATCTAGGTCCCACGAAGGCTACGGTCCCATCATTTCACCGTGATAGAGTGAGTGTGATCTCTCAGGTCTATAGAGTAATGGAAGTGGGACTACCAACATGGGGTTTATGGTGCGATCGCAGCGCAATACTACAGATACACACATATGGGGTCTGCACCTAGCGTGTGTATGATTTGATGTTTTCCTTGATTCTGATGATATTGGGGGTACAGTCACCAGTGATGGTAGTTCGCGGTATCTGAGCTGTGCACGCCAGTGAAGGTAGCTCCATCAGTTACGTGATATTCCAAGGCATTCCTTGAAGGTATGACTTATGTTTGGGGCGTCTGCCACTTGATGGTGTTGGCCGGAGCACGCGGGGCAGTGAGTTGTTTCAGGATGTAGCGCYTTCCGGCGGTCCGTGAGACTGGTCTATGGACGATGAGCGGAGATTGAACATACCTCGGCGGGATCCGAATGATTCGTGACCCCGTCAAAAAATTCTACGTCTGACTCTTCCAAAGCACCGCCAAGGTCCAATCGACATCGCTCAAACTTTTTTCTCCCAAAATCCACCTCTTTTTTTCTACTCAGGTTTAGTCGACAGTTTACGTCGATACTTGGGTAATAGAATCAAAACAACTACATGTCCTCGTATGTGGTTTTGTAGCAGCTCTACTGTGGATGGGATGTCTGATTTTAGCACTCGCATATCAGTGAAGAATTTCAAGATGTCGCTGAAAATGAGATCGAGTCCAACTGGGACCAGGTCGTAGACAAGTATGCAGCTCAATATCGCATGATATGTCCATCGCATAACTGATGGCGCTGTTATAGTTTCGATAACATGGATTTGAAGCCGGAACTTCTTCGAGGCATTTACGCCTACGGGTATGTCTCAGTCTGCCTCGAGCAAAGCATTCCCCGTGTATTCATTGCGTTTCCAGTTTTGAGCGCCCTTCCGCTATCCAGCAGAGGGCTATTGTTCCCGTCGTGAAGGGTCACGATGTTATTGCGCAAGCCCAGTCTGGTACTGGCAAGACCGCCACCTTCTCCATTTCCATTCTCCAACAACTAGATATGTCGATCAAGGGCACGCAAGCCCTCATCCTTGCGCCCACTCGTGAGTTGGCGCAACAAATCCAAAAGGTCGTGATCGCTTTGGGCGATTACATGAACATCGAGTGCCATGCCTGCGTTGGGGGCACCAACGTGCGCGAAGATATGGCGAAGCTCCAGGAAGGTGTCCACGTCGTCGTCGGAACGCCGGGACGAGTGCACGATATGATAAACCGAAGGGCGCTTAGGGCGGACACCATCAAGATTTTCTGTCTTGATGAGGCCGATGAAATGTTGTCGCGCGGTTTCAAGGACCAGATCTACGAGGTCTTCCAGCTCCTTCCCCAGGACACCCAGGTCGTCCTTTTGTCGGCCACGATGCCTGCGGATGTGTTGGAGGTTACCAAGAAGTTCATGCGTGATCCCGTCAGAATTTTGGTGAAGAGGGATGAATTGACGCTTGAGGGTATCAAGCAGTTCTACATCGCCGTTGAGAAGGAGGAATGGAAGCTGGACACGCTTTGCGATCTGTACGAGACGGTCACGATCACGCAGGCTGTTATCTTCTGCAACACGAGACGAAAGGTGGACTGGTTGACGGAGAAGATGCACTCTCGCGAGTTCACTGTCTCGGCCATGGTATGTATTCACTGCGTTCCCAAAATTGTTGTTGTTGACGATTGGACTGTGAATACGCCTTAGCATGGAGACATGGAGCAAAAGCAACGTGAAGTTCTCATGAAGGAGTTCCGTTCTGGTTCTTCTCGTGTTTTGATTACGACCGATCTGCTCGCTCGAGGAATTGATGTCCAGCAAGTATCGCTTGTTATCAACTACGACCTCCCGACGAACCGCGAAAACTACATCCATCGTATCGGCCGTGGCGGACGTTTCGGTCGCAAGGGAGTCGCCATCAACTTTGTCACCACGGAGGACGTGCGCATGCTGAGAGAAATTGAACGTCAGTGTTGATTTCGTTTTGTGGGTGTAGTCACCGCCTTACCCCCTTGTTCCGCAGAATTCTACAACACGCAAATCGACGAGATGCCTCTCAACGTCGCGTACGTACCTTGTTTTGCTTGTTCCTTGGGGTCGCTTGCTGACGTCGGATGTTTGTAGGGACTTGATTTGAGGTCGCTGTAACGAAGGTTGTCACGATGAAATGCGCGTCATTACGCTTTCTTACGAAGATATGAGACTCTATCTATTGTGATCCGAAACACGTTAGCCCTTTTTTTCTGTAGCAGATATTCCTGTGTTTGCCACATTCTACGATAATACTGCGTGTGCACCGTCTACTGTGGTCTGATTGCGAGCATTGATGGGGGTTGTGGATGCGAATAAATGGAGGCCTTGTACGATGCGGCATCGATCAGAAGCTGGGGATCATGGATCAGGCCCAGGGATTGATATGGACCATTGAGAGTCCAGTACGCAGTGTGGCTATGATTGGATTGGATGGCCTGAGGCTATACCCCGAGATCCTATTTTTTTTCCAAATTTCCCGACGTCCGCCACCCCTCGAAACACTTACCGGGCTTGGGTATTTAGTCAAGCGGACCCTTTTGCCACCAAGGCCCCGTCCACCCATCCACCTATATATATAACCCCATCCTGTCTCAGCACATATCGCACTCTCTCCACCTTCAATGTCCTGTGTCATGGTATGCCACCTCTTCCCTTCTGTCCGCATTAGGCCATACTCACTAGCCCCTGCTATTATAGCCTGCCCATCATCATAATCCACACTCCCCCCATCCACTCATGCACTCCTGGCCGTCCCCCAATATCCATCTCCCATTCCGCACACCGCTCCCTCTCCTCCGCCTCCTCGTCCTCCAGAGCATCGCGTCCCTCAGAAATAATCCCAAATCTCTTCATMTCAGACCTCTCCACCGCAGAAAACGCCAGCATCCTCGCTGCAACAGGCATCACCCATGTCGTCTCGACAATGCGCGGCTACGTCGCCATACCCCCAGAACTCCCCCTCCATCGCATCCAAATCCCGCTCGAGGACTTCCCTTTCGCAGAGCTCGCCGCTCATCTCCCCACATCCACCTCCTTCCTTCGCGAAGCCCTGTCCAACCAAAACGCACGCGTTCTCGTCCACTGTGCCGAGGGCATCAGCCGCAGTGTCAGTGTGGTCGCCGCCTTCTTGATTGCCCAGTATGGCTGGTCACCAACCCAAGCCATCCAGTACATCAAATCGAAGCGTCGCATAGCCGATCCCAACCCCGGCTTCGTGGCTCAGCTACACGAATACGCCGATTCGCTCGTCAAACGTCGCTCGTCATAGCATCAGTCTTCTCAAAAAGGGTCGATCTCTTGTCTCGGGTTTTCGTACGTTTCAATTCCTCTGGGTCAACGTCGCATGGGACTACAACACACTTCAACGCTTCTTTTCCTTCGTGTTTCATCGGTATACGTTACTTTTTACTCAAAAGCCATCGCTCCTTACGCGCACCACGTCCAAAAACATCTTGTACATACCAGATACCTCACGAGGACACATGCTTCGCAGTTTCAAGTTGTACAATCTTTGACATTTTATTACTTTTACATTCTACACTCCTCCAATCGGCGAATAATTCCTCATTAGAGCATACTACATTATCCCAGTCCACATACGAAGAAAGAGCAATACCCAAGTCGTCTAGGGACATTTGTACGATAGATAAAATAATAAACAAATACAGTTCCAAAAAGTTCGATGAAATGCGATTATAATATTACAGTAGCTCGGCAAGTGGTGGTATCAACAGCACGATCCCTTCGTCTGCGTCTGTTCCAAGGTCAGGCTGTTATTCGTAGGTTTCGAGAGCTTCACGCCAGGCTATCGAAATACAATGGTTAGATCGCACAAGCGAGAGCGATACGGAAGACACAAACGCTTACCCGGCTATCATCAAATTCCCCCTTCTGTATCTTCTTCAAAATATCCTTCGCCGCCTGCTCAAACGCCAATTCAACATTCTGCCCCGACTTGGCACTGGCTTCCACAAACAACAGCCCCTCCTCCTGGGCCCACAACTTCGCCTCTTCGGTTGGGACTTCGCGTGCTTTGCCACTTGATGGCGGTAGCGAAGCGGAATCAGCTCCACCACCCTCCTGCGGCTCACACAGATCCACCTTGTTGCCAACGAGAATGCACGTCAGGTGTGGGTCAGCGTGTTCTCTGACATCCGCAAGCCAAGCCCGAGCATTGGTGAAACCTGAGAAATCCATCGATCCATACATACAGTAGCGTAACGTATGGAGCGAGCGGGTGATTGAGATCGAAGGGGGTGAAAGGGGGGGTTAATCGTTAAACACCGCGTCGTTAGCAACAAATTCAGTTGCGTGATAATAATAAAAAAAAGGTAAACGGTCAGATCGGGTGTTCTGGGTTCGGGAGGAGGGGTGATGCGACGAACTCACTCTTGCGCGATGTTACATCATAGACGAGGAGACACCCAGCGGCGCCGCGATAGTATGAGCGGGTGATAGAACGGAATGACTCCGTGCCTGCAGTGTCCCAGCCTACGCAATCAAAAAGCGGTGGTGGTTCAGAAATGACTCTTTTTCTGATAATAGCGCAGCGACTCGGGGCGCACATTGTAACTTGATGACCTTGTTCTCCTCCGGAATCTCGATCAACTTGGACCCAAATTCCACACCGAGCTGACAAGGAACAGAAACAGAAACGCCTTGAGTATTCGCGAGACGAGGTGTGGATTCGTGTTTGAGACAGACACACCGTTGGGTCTGGATTGACAAGAAAGCGTTGGTCCGTTAGGCGTATCAGCAACGATGACTTGCCAACAGCAGCGTCTCCTAGTTCAGGACATCTAGCTCAGTGACCTATACTGGTTTGTGGCATTAAGGTTGTAGGAACGTAAGGTGTACCTGTGATGATGAACTTAAAGACATAGTGCCACGAAATTCCTGACATGGGCGAGTGATCAAGCAAAAAGGCTTTGAGTTTGTTGAGGACTTGAAGCTGAAAGGCTGAAAGCGTCATTGACACTCACCCGCGGCGTTGTGGCATCACAAGCGCCCAGTTACGTAATAAGACGGAATAACCCGGAGATGCGGGGGTAAGGATTTCGTTTCTGACCATTCTTCGACCACCAACGACCCACAATGAGCACCTGGCGCAGCGTCTTCACGTATGTCTTCTTCGTCGCAGTGGATACTTAGTTGTTGAGGAAGGCTAATACGGGGTTTGTAGTTTCAACAAGTACTCTCAAATCTGCGCTCGCGCTGTCCGTTCGTCGTTGAACGACACTGCTCGTGTTGCTGCTGAAAAGCGAGGCGAGACGAGTCTCCGATACCAGAACTGGGAGAATGGTCAGGGTGGTCAACAGGTGCGCTGTTCTGCTCCTTACACATAACTATCGTCTTACATGGAATATTGCGCAGGTCCTCTTGAACCCGGCAGCGGAGAAAGGCCCACAAAAGCCAGCTGTTTAATCCTGGATCCCTAAAACCTCCAAGCATTCTCTAATACTTCGTCAGGAGCTAGAAATTTTCTCTACACCAATACACAATCACTTGATGTGCCATTCTTTGCGTTTTGCGTTTCGCCCTTTTTGAACTTCTGCCAAGAATGGGAAGTATGTTTCTGCATATGCACGCATATCCGTTTTGAGCAGCCCGACGCCGACGCCGAACGAGTCGCTCCCGACTAAGAAGACCAGGAAGCTGTGTATCCGTACTTCGGATTGACCGGCCTCTCCGTTCCCATGTTGATATCCCAAGGACCAAGACGTGGTGTTTCACCGCATCGGGGTTCTTTGGCCTGCCTTTGGTTAAATGGGCGACTGTGCTCAATGTTCGTCGTTGTTCGTGGCGCTCGCAATCGCGTCCGCAAAGACTGGACACGCCACTTGTCAATGTTCCTTTTATCTATCACGTCGGGATCTATTTTCGGCCTTTTGGCTGTGTCTCGTGCGCCCACCGAGTCGCCGATGTATTCGTATTCGATTTTACTGGGCGGCGTCCGTGTCAAGATGACACTGAGGAACACTTCACTTCGTTTGCATCGTTTCATTCTCTGAGTCAAAGCAAGAAATTTTACAAGTTAATAAATCATCGTAGCATGTAGGTACAATGTGATGGCATTCCCGGATTCCTTTTTTTGGCTCCTCGAATGTGGAAATTCAACTCAAGTCTGGCTGGTGCTCTGTCCCCCGACTAGCTCGCCAGCTTTCAGGACCCTAAAAATAAAATTTGCCAGGTCAATGCTGCAATGAATTACCTCGATGACAATGAAGATACTCACCGTGCGGTTGTTCATTCTTTGGTACTTGATTCGTCTGGCGAACCACTCAGCTGACGTCTCGCGAGTCTCAAAGACGGTCCCGTTCTCTTTATAATTTTTCACCGCAGCATCAGCGATGACTTGGCTGTCTTCAATGAGTGCTCGAAGGACCACGGAATTATTGGGGCGGCTGAAGAACACCAGCGACCAACGATCAAACGCCGCTTGAGCACCGGGAGGTGGTCTAATTTTCTCTCAATGAACAGCTAGATGGTGCTGAACCTGCGAGGATGACTCACACAACGCGATGCATGTTGGATCGCAGAATCCCACCGCTGAATATCGCCATAGCGTCGCCAAGATTGCAAACTGCGTGTCCAGGAATGGGCTATACCAACGAGGAGATCAACAACGAACTTATACTGAGGTAGCGCAGCCAAAGGACAGGTACAGACCTTGATGTACTGCCATCTATCCGTTCCTTTGACGAACACCTGTAGCCCTCCAAGGCGGTTATGCAAGAACGACTGACAGAACAATCTAATCAGCACAAAATAACACTTCTCCCAAAATAAAACAACAAAGCTGACCAATGACCCAAAATCAGTATGAGCCCCAAGCGAAGCAGTTTTCTCATCCCACCCTCCAGGTTTAGGCGGGCTCTTGATGCACCTTGCTTCGCTCCCACTAAACTCCCCCACATGCAGATTACGCAGCGTTCCCGTGGGGAGATTCAATTTATCGTTGAAAACATCCATGATCGTCAGGTTGATTTCCACAGACTTCTTCACGAAGGGTTGGACGACTGCATCCATAGCTTCGTTGACTGTCCGAGGGTACGTTCGCCTCGCTGAAGAAGGCCAGGCGAGAGCATCGTCCTGGGCAACGTTGATGAATTCGACGTTATCTTTGATGCCGGATTCGTCTACTGCGTTGGCACCGAGCGCTTTGTATCTGGTTCCCCGATGACGTCTGTAAGGGACTTAGGATGATGGACGGATGTACTTACCCAAACGAACGGCCAGAATCGCCTTGTTCAAACTCGAGTTTCTCGTCGAGCGGAAGGTCCATAGTCTTCCGTCCCATTTCGAACATGCCCTCGACTTCTTCGTCGGTGCCATGATTACTGAGACTATGAAGGTTTGAAGTAAACGGGGAGGCCGCTGGCTGAGCAAGTAGAGCGACTCACTACCAAAACCCTAGCGACGTGCCAGCTTCCCACAGGCGGTTCAACTCAGCCTCATCCCCAGCTTTGATCAAAGCGTAATTGATCACAAGGAGGGGGTGGGTGGGGACATCGGCGGGGAATGGAGGAGGCTCGACTTTGATGTTGGTATTCGTAGGCACGGGCATCTGTCGACAGGGCGAATGGAGTGTGGGGTAAACCTCCTTGATATATACCGCCTCTGCTCTATTTTAAACCTGTGAGAAATGTTAATCATCCAGTCTCCAGCTCTTTGGAGACACAGAGGAAGTCGGCTGGAATACCCCGCTCAGCCTCTGGAGCATATGGCTAAGGAAGACCAAGCGAAGACCAACATCATATCAGGCCGAATGGTCCGGAGGAAGGATGTCATGATGACGGGGAACACAGAAGCATTCGAGGGACCATCGGGAGAACGCGTAGCGACAATACGCTCGGGCGCCCCAGAAATGCCATATTTATGCGGGCCAAATATTATCTTCACGCAACGAACGGTCGCCTCAAGCCGGGCCATCTGAACCACACAGTGCATTACATTGGGAATGTGCGGGAAAGAGATACATACAGGAATGAGAACGCGATTCGCGGAAACGACGCGTAGCATACTGTAGAGTAGTCTCGCACCAAGTGCTTGCATGATCAAAAGGTCAAGAAAAGGAGAAAGCCAGCTTGATTGTCTGATATCTATTTGTGCGTTACGAAACCTTTTCCAGAGTAGCCCTCCGACGTTATACCTGCAAACAAACAAGTGTAAGCCGACTGCAGGGGAGAAAGGGAGAGTCCAGGCACGGACCGGTGATAGGGTTCATTTTCTGTTCAATCGCGCGCTCGTTGGAAGCCTCCTCCCACTCCTTCGTGATGGTCTTGGGGGGAGGCGTAGCTAGATACATCACATACGTTAGCACGTCCAAAATTGATGAATCTCGGCATTACTGACCGAATTGTTTGATGGTGATCGTTAGAACACCAGCCGCGCCAACCAAGCCCATGGTCGCAAGGAAGACCTTAAGCAGGGTACCAGGAGGATTTATAGGGGCACGAGGACCATGAGGACCAAAAGCAACGTAGTAAGCTGCGTAAACGAAGAAGCCATTAGGATACCGAAACCGGCGGGGCGGAGAACGACTCTACCCACCCGCCTTCTTCTCGTCAATGGACAACTCCTTCCAGTCCTTCTTCTGGATCTGCTCCAGCTGTTCAATGACGAGGGATTTGTCCTCCTGGTTCATGTTCGCCCACTGAGCCTCGACATTGCCCAATGGAATGACCGAGTGTCTGGGGGCGGAGGCAGCGGCCGCGCTGGCGGTGGGCGACGCGGTGGCGGACAAGGAGCGAACCGCGAGTCTGTTGACGGCGAAACGTTGAGACCTGGCGATGCGAGCTGCGGCCTGCATGACGACGGAGATGATGAAAGGGAGGAAGAGAAAAGCAAATCTAAAGGTCGTTTGAGGGATTTAACGGGTAAATGCGAAAAGTGCTCAACCTCAACGGAATTCGGTTCCTTCCGAGAATTCCCACGAATAATCTAGCCCTATCAGAATGAGCGATTTACGCACACTCGAGACCACTCTAGACGAACTAACTAACGGCAGACATCATCAGACCCAGCGCCCGACAGGGATTTTGCGGAAGGGAGCAGTGTGATTGATTGCACGGTAATGCTGGAAACAAAGATCAAACAGTACAAAGTACAAGCAGGCATGTATATCGACAAAGGCTGCACTTCAGGCGAACAAACTACTAGGCAGTGTCTGCGCCAGCACCAGGGCAGTCGCGCGAGATGTGGCTAATTGGGCATTGGTCAGGGTGTCGGAGGCATGGCACGCTGGACAATTGTACGTACCCTTCTGAACCGCATGTGTAGCAGGCGCGCTTCTGGGGCTGGGAACAATCGCGACTGATATGGCCCTAGTAGCGCTTATCAGAGGAGATTGGAAGTAGGATCGAAGTGACGACGTACCGTTTGGTTGCAGTTGTAGCACTTGCTACCCTGGACGCAGTCCCTCGAGAGATGGCCTACTCCACCGCAAGTGTAGCTGCATAAGTTACGTTAATTAGTTAAGAGTTCACCAAGTGATATAGGGTACACACCAAGTTCTCGAGCCGCCACCACCGTAGCCACTGTGGCTGTTGTAGAAGCTTCCTCCGCCTCCTGCTCCACTCTCGGGACATTGGCGAGCGATATGTCCGGTTTTGCCACATCGGTAGCACTCAGAACTGGATCCATAGCTGGAATTGCCACCTGCGACAGCCTCAGGACATTCACGCGACTAGACGAATTGTCAAACACGGTGTGTGATCGATGGGGCAATTAAACATACAAGGTGACCTTCGGAGCCACACTTGTAGCAAGTCTTGGGCTTCGGATCACTAGAGCAATCGCGGGAAACATGACCTTCGCCTCCGCCTGTCAATTTTGGTGAGCTTGTGGAGAACAGGAGATGAAAAGATTGGTGTACAATTGTAGCTAATGGAAGTAGATCAGACGGATGTTTGGAGAGATTGGGAGCAAAGACGATTTACCAGGTCGGTGTCCCTGCTTTGGGGCAGTTTGCAGCTTGATGGCCGTCTGATATGGTCAACCGGAGAGGTACACAAATGACCGAGCGGGTTCAAGTTGAGAAGTAAATATATGGCGCAGATGATGAATTAGCACTCCGCGAGACGGCAAAATGGATAATATAGGCTGAAATATGGCGTATATGGGAGGAAAATGACGAAAACAACGCACGACCGCCACAGTTAAAGCATCCTCGTCCTGCCATTACTTTTGTAAAGTTGATTTAGGGGTTTTTGTGTGAAAACGACTGTCGAAAGGGAGATTCTGGAGGAAGAAAGGAAGTGAGACGGCTCGGACAGCCCAGTGCTTGAGGGCGAAGGAGACTGTTGGGAGGTATACGCACTACAAACGCAGGTTTATATATCGCCCCAGGATAATGGGGAGACGCTCAAAAAACTCTGAAAAATGCGTAGTGCGTGCTGACCTAATGGACGCCCACGGTCCCAGTCACGGCCTCGACCCTGACATGAGACTGGGTGAGGCCGAACAACAACGTCCATGATCCATGAGGCTACACGCAGGCAGGACGATCGGGGTGCAACAGGAAATATATCAACCCTAACAAGCCTTCTAATCTGACTCACGCTGACCAGAAAAGCTGCAAGGCATTCTCTGGAGACGGCGACTTCACCAGATCGGAGTCATTCCGAGATCGAGTGGCTGCAAGGGACAATTTGCGATGGGAATCCAAGTACAACGTGTATGGAATTGAATTCTCATCTTGCCTCGCGTCGCTTCTATATTTTCCAGATCTACTACGCAGGAGGGAACGTAAAGAAAGCGAAGCGACGCGCAAGTTTAAACCTCGTGGCCCCTAAGGGATGTTTCAGAAAACTCCCACGCCACTTTGGGGTAGGCGTCGGTTCTTGATTTGCAGGAGGTCGTTACTCTTCGTCACGACACTGTCACCCTAAATCACCAGAAGCGTCCGACTCGGTCACACTGGACGCCGCATATCACGACGCGACAAATATACAACTTTTGGAATTCGAAATGGACCCAAACTCTCTTCCAGACTCGCAGCAAATCCTTGCTGCCTCTCCTTCGCGCAAACGCGGAAACAGGGAGAACGAGACCCCACAACAAAGAATTAAACGCGAGAAAGCCGCTGAAAGGCAGCGTAGGAAGCGCGAGCGTGACCGCAACGCAGCGGGACTGGGCCTCATCTCCTACCAGGCTGGGGCAGAACCACAAATGCAGCAACCACAGCCTCAGACGATACAGCAGACAATCCAGCAGGTAGTCCAGTCCGCGTCGCCACCGCCACCCGAGGAGGAGGGACAAAATGACCTGACCCCGGAGGAGGCGACGCGTAGGGAGCGAGTGCGCGCAGCTGCCAGGGAACGACAGCGGAAACACCGCTTGCTCGTCAAGCAGCGCAAGATGAGGGAACTCGGCCTCGACATGGCCCCAGAAATGATCCAGGGCATGGAAGACGTACATTTCAGGGTAGACGCCGAACCCGCACAATACCACCAAGTTCTACAACACGAACTCCAGCCACAGCAAATAGAGCCACCTTTTCCCCAAGGGCCCCCAGTTGGTGGTCAGACCTTCGCTTCAACTCTTCTGCTTTCATTCTCATGCACGCCACTCCTCAAACAACACCTCTTACGAACCCTCAATATGACGAACGACGAACTGGCTTCCCTCGAACCAATAATCGCTGAAGCTTGGGATCATTGGGACCATCAGGTAGGCGTGATTTTTCTTGCTTTGATGCTGAGCTAACCAGACGCCGCAGCGTCGCTTACATGGCCACCCGGGGTCGCTTGCTTTCTCTGTGGCAACCAATCCTGACCAACACGCGATTCCGCCAGACCCCCCGTACCCTGCCCCAATCACTGCTAGCGCAGACCCATCACATCCCTCAAACGAATTCCGAGCTCGGTTTCATCGCCCACTCGTAGCTCCCACACCCTTCCGCACATTCACAGAAGCACAGACGACAGCTTCCTCAAAGCCAGGGAGCGCAGCTGGCTCGGTTCAGGCCACTCCTGACAGCACCGTCGATCCACATCTAAGCACTTCAACTCAGAATGTGTCGGTCACATCGAGTGAGTCAGGAAGTCAGCCTGGATTTTCCACCATAGATCCTGATTTTCGCCAGGCGAGGGAGGAAGCTGAAGGAGTTGCTGTAAGATTAGAGAGCATGACGACATGACACATCTGGATGCCGCACTTCCCCGCCTTGTATGTGCTATCTTATGAACGTGTTCTACCGCTTACATTTGGTTCCTGTTCCCCACACATCTAGTTTATTTCATTTCTGTAGTCRCATATGTACCATCACGCATACCAATCTCTCACTTCGCATTCTAGCGGCCTACTCAACAGGGCACCAATACCATGCGGTTGTATGCAATGAAGCCAGTTGTATTGTCCTCTCCTTCGTCTTCGCTTTCTACTACTCCGTTCCTGTCGTTTTCAGTATCTCGTCGAGGCGGTAACGTCCCAATGATGCATGGAAGCTAACATAACCTTCCGATAACTTTTCAAGGATTTCCTTGCCTTCGTCATGGTCGGCCAGGATGTGTCGAAGTCTGCGGTGACACGCGATTGTTTCCTTCACAATRCCCTCGAGTACTTCTATCTTACTCTTGCCCTGGCACTTCGCCAGAATGGAAACGTGGTTTGCTGTTTCACCGGCAAGTTCCTCTTTGTAAAACGATAGTACATCACTGCACGTCCTCAAGTTAGTTCGTGCGTCTTTTGGAAAGATCGCGATGGTAACTCACTTGCTGTAATTTAGGAATGTCATCATATCCGGAATGGCTTGAAGGTATGCCTTTACGGGAAGCTCGGACGCGAAAACGTACAAGGCGTAGGCTTCCGAAGAGCCTGATATCCACCGTGAAAAGCCTGCGAACGCAGTGGCGTGCGGGGAGAGCTATGTATGTTACAGTTATACCTTTGAGTCAATCAGATACACTCTAATTTGATGGGCGACTTACTTCCAGGGACTCGGTCTGGTGCTCCAGCCAGACGCCCGTGATATAATTAAGGGCAGACGTCAATATGATGTTGGATACGACCTTTTCGAATTTCTCGGGTAGCTCCAAGAGCAGGGCAGCCAACGCATTCAAGACCGGATGACCTTGGTCCTCCCTCGTGATCAATTTTATTTGGAAGGAGCTGACGAGCTCGACCTCGTGCTGGAGGTAGTCTTCGACATACATGAGAAGGGCCGTGTACATGGCGATGTACATTTGGATCGGCTTGTCTTTCAAGTGCCCGAAAGTATAGATGGCCATGCCAACGCCACTGACGAGCTTAGGACGTATGGATCGCACGCTCGGCGAGTCGTCCAACGGACAACCACGGCTTGCTGCCTCTTTCCAGCATTCTTCGAAGAAAGCATCGTCGAAAGGCTTTACGACGTAGTCAATCTTRCATTCGGTCAGCATGCGACCGACGGATCCCCGRATTTGGCGTAAAGACTCCTGAGGAATTGACTAGAGATGAAGTTGGGGAAGTGTCAGCTGATGGATGGTCACTCGGGTTAACGCACTTACTTGGGTTTGGTGGGTCTGCATGTTGGGGGCGTGTTGGTTGGTGCTTCCGCCGTTCGAAGATGCCTTCATTCTTATACTTCGCCCACTACCACAAGCTTCGTCTGGCTCACCACTAATTGAATGCGCTTGCCTATCTTCTCGCACCAATGGCATGGCATCGCCTCCTTTGATTAGATGGCCCGACTATACAGGGTCCAATTGACACACGTCCGAAACGCTCTATTGCACATTCCGATGTCGTCTCGAACCTCGGTCATTCCCAATGGGTGATTCTTGCTGTTCAAGGCAGCATGGATTTTTACCACAGAACCGGTATCTTTTATTCGAATGCAGTAGCGGATCAAGATGTAGGTTGAAATTCCTTCGGTCGTTCAAGCTCAGAGCTCATAAATATAMTAAGCAGAATAGCTCACTAGTCTCTCTACGTAGGTCCTAATAACTTATATTGATCTTCTTGTTCTCATACTGATCCCATTTCTCATTTACAGCATCATAAAGGAAGTGAGCCACGTCTTTCCTCGAAATCGTCCAGCCACCGAGTTCACTCTCAGAAGCTCGGTACATCTTCCCGCCCGGTTTATCAGCCTCGCAATCGCCGTCCGTGAATAGTGCCGGCCTCACGATGAGAAGTCGTTTCAAAGTCCCAGGGGCAGGCAGGCCCTCCTGCTTCTCCCAACCAGGTCCACCAAGAATATCCTCCTTCACATCACCATCTATCTTTGGATCCCAACCCCAACCGGCCGCATACGCCGCCAGCCTTTCAACACCGAGCTTATCTTTATGTGCCGAAGAAATTACCGTTGAGTACAACAGCTTGAGCGGGAACGGGAGCGAAGCATATGAGGGACGATTCATCCCCAGAGATGTGATCGCGATTATTCTTGGCTGTGGGTCCTGTTCGGGGATTGTGCAGAGTAGATTCGTAAAGCATTGTGTCACCAAGTTGGGCGGTGTGAGTACGAAGCCCCTTAGAGGGTGGAATTTTGGTACACCACCTGGGACGTATGTCAGTGACCGGACCGCCTAATTCCGATACGGATGTTGCTTACCCACTGTCAGGATTACTAGGTCGACAGGACCATGAGCAAGAGCCTCTGTCCATGAACTCTTAACATCTATTTGAACCAAAGCATTCCCCTCGACGATGTGAGCCTTGTTATCCTTAACAAAACTCTGGATCGTTTCGTCTTGATCGAAGCAAGACTTGGAGCGTAGGAGGAAGGTGACGTGGGAGCCTCCAGCTGTTCATCACAGCAAGTTTAAGTCCATGTGAGATCATATTGTATGTCTGAAGGACGCATGAAGGAACTCACCGAGGAAGCGAAGAGAGGCAAAGTATCCGACGTTTTTAGAGCCGCCGAGAATGAGAACGTTGGATACAGTCATGGAGGATAGAAAGTTCTAAATTGAACAGATGATTTTATTCCGTGTCAGCTTATAGGACCACGCATAGTCGCTGCGTCCGGCGAATTACAGCATCTGTTCGAGGAACGATCATCAAGACACGTTGGTCATACGCACGGATCCGCGGTTTTGGACGGCAGAGTTACCCCGATCCATGAATTGCATGTCTATTCTTGTTGTTGTAGTACACTCTATGTTATCGATAAATGTAGTATTGCTGTTTCGTTTGTTCCGCTAAGCAAGGATATCATGCCTTGGCCAATAAAGAGCGGCCGGTCATTTCTGGAGGAATAGTCAGCAATCTCGGACATCATCTCAACGAGGATAAGACAGACCTTCAGGTTTGGGGAGACCCTAAATAAGGCGACAGTTAGCTCGAGAAGAGGATCCACTGTACCGAGAACTCACGATAAGGTCTAAAATAGTCGGCGCGACATCACAAAGAGCACCTGGCTCCTTTTCATCTTCACCTGCCTTCACTTCGTCGTCATCTTGAATGAAGCTATACTTCTTTGGGTCTCCTGTCATGATGAAAGGTACTGGATTGGTTGTATGCGCTGTATGAGGGGCGCCCGTTTCCGGGTTAATCATTTGTTCTGCGTTGCCGTGGTCCGCAGTGATAAGCAGGATATAACCAGCTTCCTGGCACGCTTTATACACGGTGCCGACCGCAGCATCGGTGTGTGTGATGGCTTCCACAGCGGCATCGTAGACACCAGTATGTCCGACCTACGCTCTGGACGTTGGTTTAATGACAAGTCGAGAAAACAAGACTGACCATGTCCGGCGGTGCAAAATTGCACATAACAAACTCGTGTTCACCCTTGAGGACTACTTCCGCTACTTTATCTGCGACAGCTTGTACGCTCATTTTGGGCAGCTTGTCGTATGTGGCAACTTTAGGTGAAGCAATCATGTGCCTCTCTTCTTGTTCGAATTGCTTCTCAACTCCACCGTTGAAGAAGAATGTAACATGGGCATATTTTTCCGTTTCTAAAGGAGATTTGAATCCTCAGAATTGGGGCATAGACATGATTCACCACTTACCTGCAATGTGAGCCTGTTTGATGCCGTGTTTACCGAGCCATTCGGCCAGAACATTGTCCATAGCCTGCGGAGGGAAGGCAACAGGGAAGGGGAATTCTGCATTGTAACGAGACATGGTTGTGATGTGCTAGTTATCGTTGAGCAAGACTGTTATTCAATTGTAGGTTCGAACAATTTACCAAGTCTTTTGGAATGTCCACTTCCATTGGTTTATCAGGAAGTCCGAACACAGAAGAAATCTCGCGCATGCGATCGGACCTATAGTTGAAGAAAAAGATGGTGTCTTCGTCTATAAAACAAGTTGAGAAATATGTCTTCGTGCAGAATATCTTTGTTACCTTTGATACGGCCCGAGTCACCGTTCACGATGATCGGCTTCAAGAACTCGTCTGTGATGTCCTTTTCGTAGTTGCTTTCGATGGCCTTGACCGCGTCTTCCCCCTCTTCCCCCTCACCTTTGACAAGACCATCAATGGCGACCTTGACGCGCTCCCATCGTTTATCACGATCCATGGCATAGTAGCGACCAACGATAGTAGCGAGCTCACCATACTCTTCCTTCTTCATGAAGTCGAGTAACTGCTTGGCATATCCGGCGGCAGAGCGGGGTGCAGTATCGCGACCATCTCCGAAGAAGTGGACATAAGTGTGCGGAACGCCGACTTCCTTGGCAGTTTCTAGCAGAGCGAAGAGATGGTTGATGTGAGAGTGAACACCACCGTCTGAAACCTTGAAATACCGTTAGAAAGTGTACTGGGACGAAGATCGGATTCATACCAAGCCAGCCAGATGGAGGCGGCCATTTCCTTCCTTGGCCCGAGTAAAGCTTTCGATGATCTTCTCGTTCTTGTGGAACTGACGCTTCTTAATTGCGACATCGATGCGGACAATGTCCTGCCACACGATTCGACCAGCACCGATGTTCAAATGACTAAGAACAAGTCAGTACATGAAGCCTGGAAGATGACTACACTGGGTGCGGCTGACCCGACTTCTGAGTTGCCCATTAAGCCATCGCTGAGACCAACAGCGGTTCCGTGGGCAGCCAACTTTCGCTGACTGTGTTCTTTTCCAATAGTGTCCATGTTAGTAGTGGTCCCAGCCTCGATGGCGTTACCCTTGAGTCCTGGCTCCGTTGCAATACCCCAACCATCGTGAACGCTGAGGAAATTTGTCAGTGATCGGAAGGGGTTTAAACGTGTTTTACGCGCACATTAAGCATACTTTGTTCTTGACTGGTTCAGTCATCGTGTTCGAGGAGGATGGATGGGATCAAGAGACGATATCGGAGCCTCGGAGGTATGACGGTGATCATTTAAGGGATACCCTGACCTCATTTGTTGGCCTAGACCGCTCGTACCAAACTGCCATGTCGCGCGACCTCCAAAGACATTTAATGGTCGCTCGACCAGGTAAGACCGCTGAAGCATGAACATCAGAAGAGACACATACAGCTTCGCATAAGATGCTCTCGGCGCATCACACCACATCCTACGGAAATGGCGACGCTCTGGTTGCGTATCTAACCGAGGACTTGTCATGTGGAGGCCATCATAATTATACGCAACCCCACCTCATCAGTCTTGTGGATAAAATATGATACAAATGACCTCAAAGCACCTTTCTTTCTCACCTGTGCTCAATGGCAGCAAAGTGGGAAGACAGTCCTCCGTCCAAGGAAGCCTCCTTCGTCGACCCGAACGACGTTGAAGCACCCCAACTGGAATCAGAGTCTAGCCACGATATTCATTACCGTACTTGCTCATGGCAGAAGGTTCTTTTTCCCAGGACTCTATGCCTGGACGTTCTCTCATTCCTACGCAATCAAGACAGCTGCCCTTCTCTTCTCAGAGTACATATGCCTCGCCATACTCTCCTTCCCATGGTATGTTGACCGAGGTCGTGGTATAGTTGCATACTGAGGCAATTACATCAGGTCTTTCTCTGTACTTGGCATTGTTCCTGGTATTCTTGTGACCGTAGCAGTAGCTGCGACCGTCCAGTACACCTCGTTGGTTCTATGGCGCTTTTGCTTGAAGCATCCCGAGGTTCGGGATGTCTGTGACATAGGCCGTATCCTATTTGGCGGTTCCAAGGCAGCCTATAACGCGACCGCAGTTATGTTCCTGCTTAACAACACTTTTATCCAAGGTAGATGACTATCCCCGCGCGAAATGACTGCGTCACTCACAGTATTCTCCCAGCGCTCCATTGCCTGGTCGGCGCTGAGCTCTTGAACACTCTTTCGGGCTCTTCAAGATGCACAATAGTCTTCAGCGCCGTCTCAGCTATCGTGTGCTTCGTATTCTCTCTTCCTCGCACGTTGAGCCAGCTCAGCGCGTTGGGTGCTTTCAGTGCAATCACCATGGGCATAGCCGTCCTGCTGGCTATCATTTTTTCAGGCGTTCAGTCCCATCCTTTCGGTTTTACTGGCGAAGCTCCCATTGTTCATGTGGTCGCCCCGAAGGGAACGTCATACGTCGCTGGTGAGGTACCACATTTCCCTAAATGTACGGTACATTGACTTCTCTCACAGGAATGTCTGCGTTCCTGAATATAAGCTACACATTGATTGGGCAAATCACACTGCCCTCAGTGAGTCATGTTTCTTCCATCTCAGGATGACCTCGAACTCTTCTCCAGTTCATAGCCGAGATGAAGAATCCCAAGGACTTCCCCAAAGGTTCGCTCATAATTGACTCCGACGAATTAATCGCCTATTTACACCTGACTAAAGCCCTCTGGGCTGTCACTCTGTGCGAGATTGTAGTGTTCACGCTTTGTGGTGCCATCGTGTACCATTATGTTGGTAACCAGTACATGACTGCACCAGCCTTCGGCTCTCTCCAACCTACGTTCAAGAAGATAGCATTCTCTTTTGCTATCCCGACGATTGTGTACCTTGGCTCCCTGTATTCGGTTCGAACCCCTCTTTCCATGCCTCGTCTGTCCATTTACTCAATATTCAACCGTCTAGTCGGTCACTGCTCGCTTTATCTTCTTCAGGATCCATGCCAATTCTCACCACAAACACTCACACACTGTGCTCGGTTGGTCAACATGGATCGGGATACTCGCCATCACCTGGTGCTTCGCCTTTTTAATCGCAGAGATCATCCCCTTCTTTTCTGATATGCTGAGTCTGATGAGCTCCCTCTTTGGTAAGTGGAACTCATATTCCATGGAATATTGACTTATCATCATACTCTGAAGACGGTTGGTTTGGGTAGGCACCTCTCACCCTCGCCCAATTCTTGACTTGATTCGAATCTTCAAGATTCATCTTTTGGGGTATGGCCTACTTGTCAATGCACCCTCCCAAAGTTCGCTGGAGTGGCCTTCTCAGATCGTTTGAGACGTCAGTCAACTACTTTTTCATTGTCCTTGGGCTATATATATTGGTTGCTGGAACATATGTATGCATCTCCCCACTTCCATCTAGCCATGACATTAAAATTCATCTTCTAGGTCTCGATCCAGTCAATCATAGACAGTTACGCCGCCGCGGCTGTTGGGTCTCCTTTTAGCTGTGCCTCGAATGCTATCTAGACATGAATAGTTCTTTGTTTCGTGTATGAAAGAGTGTAAGTAGCTACAAARATATCCAAGTAMGATACGTATGAACCAATAGTTATCCCGTGGAACAAAGAATAATCGATCACAAGTCATGTCCATCTTCCCAAACTTCGTCAGGAGGATTCCTAGTCACCTCAACTACGCCTTTCTTGTCCATATTRGATCCTTGATCGCTGGCGAGGACACCAGCCTCGTTGAGGTCRTCAACAAGGACCTTACTAAGCCCAAGCCTATCCTTAGGTATCCAAATCCATGGTTGCTCRACGTATGTAGATGGATGATCAAACGCRTGCTCGTCGTATTGGACATCGTCTCCACCCTCCTCATCTTCGTCCCTCAACTCGGACACTATAGGCGATTGGAGGGCGTTCAAAGCGCTATGCCTTGACCTCAAGGACCTTAGGGAGCTCGGTCTTGASGTTTGCGTTTCATTKGTCGGGTTTGATGTYGAAATCTGTCTCTCCAAATCYGGGYCATCCCCGAYRTGCGAYGCAGTTCCGCTYGCCTGTATACACTGGACAGCGGTAGCATCTGATGGTCTCCCCGGTACGTCTGTCACRTCGACTTCTACTATCTTCTTTTCTGYRTCRYYGCTCTTRTAYSCCGMGTCATCYGCRTACKGYATTYTGCCTTTGAAATGGTCCAAYGTWAGGTCGATCTTCTTYGGAATCATCTGAACCCKTTTCTTRACGCTTCGGATRCCTGAWYRCAYRYWGRGTMAGSGSRATNGCNTATGTNNNGAAYGACAAMSRCASAAACWMACGRKTWCGACTGAAYAAATCAGCTTCRTCYRCTTGTGTRTTCSTTTGNTCNNAANYCKCTSSGTYCTTARCTTCTCGWAGCGCATTTCCATCTTCTTTGTTGCYAARGACATGGGYAGRTAAAGKGARATYGCTRYGAGTNRGTYAKTARRCGATTNACAGWATGAGAGTGAAGTWTSAAKCAAMRACTCACGRTCAAAGCTACTCTTGATGAACATCTGCGCRGTGAARGTRATGAARATGAGGATGATCATSARKATRCCSCCAGCTAGCGAKGACGCTCTSGAKACMGAYGTTTTCARGAARAAYAGRCAKGCCAARCATATCTGCTTGATATAWAGRCCAACRACTTCNYTTSAGNNGTMARCGWRMAT